>JAKUCV010007742.1:0-24771 GCA_028386065.3 Turnera subulata | reverse complement strand
TGATATACTTGATAGTTAAGTATATGCTATGATGTTCATCACGAGTTATGTGTCGGTGAGATTATGGAGATCTCACCCCTCACCTGCCCCATCGGCAGGCTTCATTGTTCTTTATGCAGGTATGCGTCATGGCAGGCTGCGGCATCTCCTCCGACGGATCTGGATCCATAGTTTTGCATCGAGTCAATTCATGCTTTTGTTGTGATTATTCAAAATTGCTTCCGCTGTGCTATGATTGTTATTGTACCCGATACCGGGTGCTAGTCTATTGTTGTTGGGCCGATGGGCCAATTTTCTATTGTATTACACAGTTTGTGCCACGTGTCGGCACTGTTATTAGTAATTACTGTTAGTCGGGTAAATTTAGGTCGGGGTGTTTCATTGGATTCACACGGACATATACTGGATTGGCTCGCTCAATTAAGTCTACAAATTAGGCATTGATGGCACCAAAAATCTTTTATCAAAATTAAATGGTAACTAATTATTGGATGATCAACCGATCCGACCTGGTAAGGCAAGTATATCCAATCATTTAAAAATGGTAACTAAGACTATATTTAAAAAAAAAAATCCCATGGATTTCTTTTCTTTTATGTTTATTTATTTCTTAGTTTGAAGCCTATAATTTAAAAATTAATGTTTCTGTCTTGTGCCTATGGCAACATGTAAGATGTCAAAAATTAGAGGAAAGAAAAATTTGTAGATTCTTCCAGCAAATTAATACCATGTTAAAAAGCTTCTTTAGTGACTAAATTAACGTTTTTCTATTTGAGGGAAGTAATTTTTTAAAGTTAATGTTCTACATTTATATCTTAAATTTAGTCAAATGGGATTTATATATCCGAGAAATTTCATGGTGGGAACTCCACAAGTTTGATTTGTTGTAGACTTGATGTTAAATTCAGTTATATTAGGAATAATTAAACCATATAAGTATACATATTGAATGTGCAGATTTATTTCCTAAATAATACATAATAAATAACGAAATAATATAAATTTTAGGAGAAGAATGGGAACCTATAAGGTAAATTTAAGAAATAAATAAACCCTAGAATGGAAAGAGTGAACAATCAAAGGTAATTTGTTAACATAAACCCAAAAAGATTGTTATAATCTTGTTATATAAGTCTTTCTGGATTTGTTTTTTTTGGGGAATAATTCTTTAAGGATTTAATAGATATGATGAGCAAAGATCTGCGACAGGTTTGGATTTATATGTATATATATTTTCCGGGGCACCAGCGGACACCCTCACCTGCTACGCGTCATAATACCGGGGAATCACCGGGCTCAACGGCCAGCACTCCACCGTGTGGAAGGCCATATTCGGCCGCATCACACTATGGGGCTTGACTGGAAGCGCCGGGACTCGAACCCGAGTCTTAGAGATGGCAGGTTGAAGGCCTTGCCACTGGGCCACCACTCCCGATGGTGATTTATATGTATATATGGATTTAAGAACAACAATTATGTTTTATGGGTCAAAATTAAGAAGATCTTGGTTAATAAAGAAAACATGTGAGCGACTTCTATTGGGCCTTCGTTATATATGGGCCTTAGTCGGAAATTAGACAAAATAGTATAACCAAGTGGCAATGTGATGCCCACCAATGCAAGTGCGGTGTAGCCCGGTAGAGCGGTAGTAGTGGGCATAAGTTGCAATATTCTGGGAGGGTATTATTGTCCAAGAGCAAATCATATTTGAATTGAAACAAAGCAACGTTCGAATTTCCCTCAAAAACTTCAATCCTAAACTCCTAAGGCGGCTTTTGCAGCGACGATGAGCGAAGAGTTGGGCTCGCCCAGGGGATTCAAGAACCAACCTTGAAGGCGATGGAGCGCGAAGAGATCATTAAGGGTCTTCTCCAGTCCTCCCTCTGTAGAGTGACTTTGCCNTATTTGAATTGAAACAAAGCAACGTTCGAATTTCCCTCAAAAACTTCAATCCTAAACTCCTAAGGCGGCTTTTGCAGCGACGATGAGCGAAGAGTTGGGCTCGCCCAGGGGATTCAAGAACCAACCTTGAAGGCGATGGAGCGCGAAGAGATCATTAAGGGTCTTCTCCAGTCCTCCCTCTGTAGAGTGACTTTGCCAGGAGGATGCTATATATGGAGGAGTCTCGCATATCGCATCCACAAGCTCATTAAGGGTCTTCTCCTCCCTCTGTAGAGTGATCTTGTTTGATAAGAGATCACTCATTAATTAGACCACGATTTGAAGAAATTGTACCGACCAAAAAAAAAGTTTGAATAACCCTAACCAAACCATTATTTTAGACTTTAGAGATAGATTTTTTTGAAAAAAAACTTTAGATAGATTGTTAGAATGCATAATATTTAACATTCTCGGTGTTGGATGAATCCTGGATGGCGTCCGTCGGATTCTGGTTGGGTTAAATTAAATACTGATAAGGGTAATCCAGTTGTGGCAATGGGTAGGGGAGTTTGTCGCGATTCTCATGGCTCTTGGTGTTTTGGTTTTTCGTTTTCATTAGGTATTTGCACTTCGTATAAGGCTAAATTATGGGCAGTATTTGTTGGTTTGTCTCAGGCGTGGTCGAGAGATTTAAGACGTATTGTTTTGGAGGTGGATTCGCTTGCACTTGTTCAGCAGCTACAACTGCGGTGTGCTGCTACGTTCGAGCCTTTGTTTCACCGGATTTATTCTCTCTTAGCTCTGGATTGGCACGTTATGACTCTTAGCTCTGGATTGGCAGGTTATGATCACGCACGCTTATCGTGAGGGAAATAGGCTTGCGAACATGCTGGCCAATGTTGTTCTTTTTGTTCTTGTTGAAGCGTGATTACTTACTGCAATCTCTAGAACAATCTACTCTTAAAAGAATCAAGATATTTTGTATGTGTTCACGCACGAACAGCGAGCGACCCTCAACTCACCGATTCGACTGTTTGAAGAGCCAAACCAATGACCAGATTCGACCGTTGAAAGGCCGAACGGACGGTGTCGCGCTTCCTGAACTGGGTTTTGATGCTGACCTGCCGATCCAACCGATGAAAAAGCCAGACCGACAACCGAATCCAACCTTCGAATGAAGGGCCGAACGGACGAACGTCAAACGCCCTAAATCGGGTTTTGTGTTTTGGGTTTTCTAAGTTACACTAAACTAAGAAAGCATGATAATGATAAACTAATAAAAGGTAGAAATTGTTCTTTCATTGAGGAATTTGCCATCCCGGCACAAGTGTTATCCATAACCTTATATAGGTTATCTAAAAACAATTAATAAAATCACAAAATGCCTAATAACCCTTATTTCAAATTCTAAAACACCACTTGAAGCGGGATATCCTCTAATCCCGACACTTCCCTTTTAACTTTCAAAACCCAAGAGAAATCATGGAAGATTGCGCAGGCTCAAACGCGATCTGTGGAAATCATTGATCCCAAACTCACAATTCGAATTCGAGTTCAAGGACCGATCCTTGACCAGCATAAATCATCGGACTTAACAAGCGATCCCAATCCAGCGCCCCCGACCTGTATTAGATATCGGGCTTTAGTCCAATGAAAGACGAGTGACACCCAAGGCACCGACCCTAGCCCGATGAATGACATCGATCCTAGCCCGATGAATGACATCGGTCTTGGACCTGCGGATGACATCAGTCTTGGACCTGCGGATGACATCGGTTTTGGACCTGCGGATGACACTGATCTTGGACCTGTAGTGGACACTGGTCTTGGACCAAACGAATGGGCCTTTACGATTTTGGTCTTGGTGTAAACAGTTGCCCCCCTTAGCCCTTTGATTGGAGACTATCGCAAATCGAAGGGGTGATCCTTACCATCAGCCAAAATCGAAACACCAAAGTCAACTCAAACGAACGACAAGGCAAGAATCAACCCCCTAGACACCCCGTCGATCGAGCAAAAAGGTCATCTCGACGGTCACTTGAGAAGAAAGTCAACCATATTGGTCCACCGAGCGACAAGTCAAACCTGCCGGTCAACCGGCCAAAAAGTCAACCTTGAAGGTCGACCGGGTCAAAAGTCAACCCCGATGGTCAACCAGGTAAAAAGCCAACCTCACCGGTCAACATGACCAAAAGGTCAACGCCATCGGTCGCCAGAGCAAAAGTCAACCCCATCGGTCAACAGGGTCAAAAGGCCAACTCCATCGGTCAACCAGATCAAAAGTCAACCCCATCGGTCAATAGGGTCAAAAGGTCAACCTACCAGACATAGACCGACCTGCAAGATCCATCCATCGATCAAGACCTATGCTCTGCCACAACCTACCAAGAATGATCTGCGACAAGCGCAGGCCCACGGCCGTTCACAGAGTAAAGGTCGACCCAAATCAATCTGGGACTAAGTGGCCGACCCTACTAGTCGATTTGCCTGAGACACAGATCGATCCAAGAAACAATTGACGGGCCTCACAGATCGATCCAAGAAATAACTGACAGTCCTCACATCGATCTCCATGATAACCACAGATCGGCCCTCTACCAATCCCCATATCGATCACAAGGAACACCCACACCACGGCTCACATACCTCTTCCAAATAAAAGTGGAAGATCTCACGACCGACCAGAGACACAGATCGATCTAAGTAAACAACACCAAGCTCAACGACCCACGACCTTATTCTTCTATTCTAGAACCGACTTTATATAAAATAACATCGATCCAATGAATCAAGCCCGAACCGATTTTATATAATAAAAATCGATCCAATTAATCAAGCCCGAACCGACTTTAAATAATAAAAATCGATCCAATTAACCAACTCCAAACGACATAAGCGCATGACCGACCTGGGACACAGATCGACCTAAGTAGCCAACACCAAACGACATATGCCCATGACCGACCTAGGACACAGATCGATCTAAGTAGCCAACACCAAACGACATATGCCCAACCGATTTTATATAAAATAAAATCGATCCAATTAACCAACACCAAACGTCATATGCCCATGATCGACCTGGGACACAGATCGATCTAAGTAGCCAACACCCAACGACATATGCCCAACCGATTTTATATAAAATAAAATCGATCCAACTAATCAACATCAAGCCCAAATCGATTTTATATAAAATAAAATCAATCCAATTAATCCAACACCAAACGACATATGCCCATGATCGACCTGGGAGACAGATCGATCTAAGTAGCCAACACCCAACGACATATGCCCAACCGATTTTATATAAAATAAAATCGATCCAATTAATCAACATCAAGCCCAAATCGATTTTATATAAAATAAAATCAATCCAATTAATCCAACACCAAACGACATATGCCCATGACCGACCTGGGACACAGATCGATCTAAGTAGTAACTACCAATTTCACAGACCCATCTAGCATGGTAATGGCGGATCGATCTATGTATGTATTAATAAATGATTCCACAGATCGATCTATGGAGTAAGTAATGGCCGCCATCACCTCCAAAGCTTATCTCCAAGACACCATCTCCAAATCAAATTTCTCCATAACCTCTCCCGTACCAATTACCTGAAGAAAATCATCGCCAAGATCATCAAAGGTAACTCCAAAATCACCTATCGTGACTCTCCCCAAAGTCGCTTCTTATAAAGGCGAGGTAAAAAACAAAAACGTCTTGTTCAAACAAGCCGTGGACAACCCTAGCTTCTCATCGTCTTGTTTTCCAATAGAAAGTGGCGATCTCCAATCTCCAACAGTCGATGGTAACTCAAAAATTAAACCACGGGCAATCTCCAATCTCCAATAACCGCTACTAACCCAAAAACCATAGATCACTGCTTGTTGCGACAAAACGATGAGACCCAAATGGCCGAAAATGCATATGAACATTATTTTTCAAAACAACGACCGACGCCCATCGGTCTTCCCTTTTGCTTTTATGCCTCAATGACCGGTCTAGAAACAAGCACGACCGATCTCAATGGTCCTCTTTCTTCCTTCTCTCTCGGGAGCAAGACGAATGTTCTTCTACCACCAATGTTGAACCTTTCTTTTACCATGGCTTGTCTTCTTTCCACGTCCTACCGAACTTTTTTAACAGTGGAACAATCATAACGATCGTTCAACCAAGCCAAAGAATTCCCGTAAAGGCCATCATCGGCCACAAGCGGTTCAAATATTTTCCTTTTAAAAACAATTTGTCTGCATTGGTTGTGAACAACAATCACTCTAAAACAAACTTTCACCAGCCGAACTCAGCCTTGAACTATTGTTCGGCTAAAACAAATCAACCACGACGGATAGGAGCAAAGACCCGATCACAGCCAGAAATACGAAGCAACAACCTTTAGCATAAGAACTAGAACCCAAGTCGAGCTTTGCAGACAAACATACTATACAGATCCATATAAGTACCGTAACTCCATTCCGCAAAGAGTAAGGGAACTGCTCACCCCATAAAGGTTGGACCTCTGTGTTCTCCAATATCATGAAATCGTCAGACTCTTCTTTTTCCTTGACATGCATCCATAGAAAGTGTCTGGTCCGATCCTGCATCAAAAAAGATTGGCATCCCAAGATTATTCGAAATCAGTGCCTTCACTGGTAGAGAGCCAAATTGTATGGCCTGCAGTATCTCTACATCTGCTTTGTTCACCTCAGGAAAAGCGTCATCCTTCTTGAGTTCGACCAAGTCGATAGACCTACGTTTAGGGACCCAAACCTTGGTTAGCGGCCGTGCACGGTGTGACTTGATCTCCTTTTTTATTGGACATTTGATCTCCGATTGCACCTGCTGTTTGGGCAGTGAACGCCCTTGGTTTGCTGGCCTCCCAGATCGTTCTGACAACCTAGATGACTGCTGAATGCCCAGTCTTTTAGCTATCGGTCTTCTAGGGTCCGCAGCTTCACTCTGGATTGGCCTAGGCTTGGCCAATGGTCCTGCTATCCTCTTCAATGATGTCTGGTGGCTGATACCTAGTTCCCTCCTCAGGCGCTGCATGCGCCTCTTCTGGGTCCTGTTTAGCCCAAATCGCTCAAAGCGAGTCTCCAAAGCCCTTAAGTGTGCGTGTGGGGAAATCAGAATTCGTCGTTGTTGCTTCCGCGGCTGGTTAACATGCCACTTGTTGTCCTTGGGTGCTTGAGGCTTAATCATTTTGGACGCCGACCTGTAGTCGACCACTTCAGACCGGAGTTGCACCTTAGGATCGATCCTCCTGCACTGAGAACACCGTGTTACCTCGTAGTTGATCTCCACTACCCTCTTATTCTCCTTTGCATCAGAACCTATAACCTCGATCTGCGGTTTGGGTGTATTGATCGATGTCTTCTTTGTGTAGCCAGCCCCAAGGACCTGCAGATTATGACCATTAAAAATGGCCTTTCTGCCTTTAGTAGAGGCTTGGTGACCATTGGTGGTGGCCTTCTGGTTCTGGCCACTGGGAATGGCCTTCCAGCCTTTAGTAGTGGCTTGGTGACCATTGATCATGGCCTTTTGGTCCTGGCCACCAAGCATTGTTTGTTGGTTCTTACTGGGAATAACCTGATGGCTCCGGCAACCAGCAGTGCTCTGTAGGCCATGGCCTTCACCTCGCAAAGTCGATGACGACGATTCTTCTTTACGAAGACCTGGATCTGTGCTGCCCCCCTGGTGGGTAGGTTTTTCCTGGTCATCACTAGAATCTGGATGACCAAGATTAATATATTGATCATCCATCATTTGAACCTTCTCGGGGTACACATCAAAGCATGGTTGATCATCATCCTTACCAGGACGATCATGGCTAGACCGGCCTAAATGGTTGCTGCCTGACCAATATTGGTATTGGCCTTGCCCCCCTTGTTCTGACGTGCTTGGGAGACCATGACGGTGGTGTTCATCTTCTTCACTTGTGAGAGAATCGTGGTCATCAAGATCTTCCCAGAGAGGAAGCCCTAATGCCAGTCTTTCGGCCATAATCTCTAATATGGCCTGTAGAAGTTCCGAATCTTCTCTGGTTTCTGGCATGATGAATGATCAGTGAAAAAGACCTCTTCCCATCTCGGGTAAACGAATGCTCAGCGACGAGACTTCTATAGTGGAACGTGTGCGTCCCACTGGGCGTGCCAAAAACTGTTCGCGCACGAACAGCGAGCGACCCTCAACTCACCGATTCGACTGTTTGAAGAGCCAAACCAATGACCAGATTCGATCGTTGAAAGGCCGAACGGACGGTGTCGCGCGTCCTGGACTGGGTTTTGATGCTGACCTGCTGATCCGACCGATGAAAAAGCCAGACCGACAACCGAATCCGACCTTCGAATGAAGGGCCGAACGGACGAACGTCAAACGCCCTAAATCGGGTTTTGTGTTTTGGGTTTTCTAAGTTACACTAAACTAAGAAAGCATGATAATGATAAACTAATAAAAGGTAGAAATTGTTCTTTCATTGAGGAATTTGCCATCCCGGCACAAGTGTTATCCATAACCTTATATAGGTTATCTAAAAACAATTAATAAAATCACAAAATGCCTAATAACCCTTATTTCAAATTCTAAAACACCACTTGAAGCGGGATATCCTCTAATCCCGACACTTCCCTTTTAACTTTCAAAACCCAAGAGAAATCATGGAAGATTGCGCAGGCTCAAATGCGATCTGTGGAAATCATTGATCCCAAACTCACAATTCGAATTCGAGTTCAAGGACCGATCCTTGACCAGCATAAATCATCGGACTTAACAAGCGATCCCAATCCAGCGCCCCCGACCTGTATTAGATATCGGGCTTTAGTCCAATGAAAGACGAGTGACCCAAGGCACCGACCCTAGCCCGATGAATGACATCGATCCTAGCCCGATGAATGACATCGGTCTTGGACCTGCGGATGACATCAGTCTTGGACCTGCGGATGACATCGGTCTTGGACCTGCGGATGACACTGATCTTGGACCTGTAGTGGACACTGGTCTTGGACCAAACGAATGGGCCTTTACGATTTTGGTCTTAGTGTAAACAGTATGCATTAAATAAAAATCAACAAAAAAGTTAAGATATTATTATGAGCATTTAATGAGAATCTAAAAAAATCTAAGATTAGTTAAGATATTATATAAGTATTTAATGCAGTCTAGAATATTTGATAGAAATATTTAGAATTTTAAATTCAATAGTAAGTCGTGATGTTGTAATATAAATACATGACAAGTTAATGGAAAGTGTGTGTTACTTTGCTTTCCAATAAACACAACAACGTGTGCTCCACTCTTACCAAGTCCTCTGTTCTTCCTCTCTTCCTTCTTAAGTCCTTATTCTTAGCAAGTCCTTATTTCTTTCTTTTTTTTTGCATAATTAAACACTCACATAAACCTTTCTCAAAATACATCCTTTCCATAATTTTTTTCCTTCTGTTCTGTTGTATTTGCAGATGACTTGAGGGGTCTCTCATGGCCCCGTTTATTGATCATTTCAATAACATGGACTAACCCGTTTATTCACCAAAAAAAACATTCAATCTCAACAAAACTGAGTATACATGCCCCATGAAAAGAATCTGGCTTAATTTCCACTAATATTTTATTTTTACAACTTGTATCATACAGATTCCTCGACCACTTACTAATACTCACCCAGTAGCATTAGCAAATTTGTCAACCAAGTCAATTGTGTTGGACAAAATGTGTGAAACATTAACAACCGTAGGGATAACTAAGGCCCTCAGTTTTACAACCTCCTTTCTTTGATCAAACTCATAATTGCAAAAGAAGAAATTATACTCTGCACCACCAATCGACGTCTTTGCTTCTTCAAAGTGTTGTTTGAAGTCCGGCCCCTTGCTTTTATACATGTCGTCGAGTTGACCTCTTGATGTGGTAAGGTCTCTCAGACCAAGAACAAACATTTCAGCGCAAGAACTGAGGAGCCCCGACTCTATGAATGTGAGTCCCTTCATCTTCTTGAGGTTGTCCACTAATGTCATGGTGGACTGAATATTGGCTAGGCTCACGTTCACGGCAGTGAAGATGAGTCGACGTGGGCTCTCTTGGATTGAGGAGGCATAAGGTGAGAGAGAGTCGACACATATTGTAGGATCAGTGGTAACATTGCATGACACCTTGATGAATTCTTGAGCACTAGTAGTATTACCTGCTGGACTACCAACGGGAGCTGCTGATTGCGATGATGCGCTTGCAATGTACAGAATTGAAAGCAGCAGCGAAACTATAAAGGAATTCGCCATACTCTCACAACTCACAAACTACTAGTTGTTAATTATTCTGGATGGAACAAATAGTGGATGACAATGTATATATAGTGTTATTGTTAAAAAAAAATAACAACGAAATTAAGGCCTCTTTCTTTCTTTTTATAGTTAATTTATTTTCCAAATTTAAGCGTGCGTATCTAATCACAACGAAAGATAGTTTTTTTCTCTTTTTGTCAAAATGGTCACCAAATATTGTATTTAATTTGTATATATGATATAATTATTCTATCTATGAAAAAATTATTGGATTCACACGCATATCCTGGATTGGCTCGCTCAATTAAGTCTACAATCTAGGAATTGATGGCGCCAAAAATCTTTTATCAAGATTAAATGGTAACTAATTAATGGATGATCAACCGATCCGACCTGGTAAGGTAAGTATATCCAATCACTTAAAAATGGTAACTAAGACTATATATATAAAAAAAATCCCATGGATTTCTTCCCTTTTATGTTTATTTATTTCCTAGTTTTAAGACTATAATTTAAAAATACCTATGTCAACATGTAAGACGTCAAAAAAGGAAAGCAAAATTTTTAGATTCTTCCAGCAAATTAATACCATGTTAAAAAGCTTCTTTAGTGACTAAATTAACGTTTTTCTACTTTAGGAAGTAATTTTTTAAAGTTAATGTTCTACGTTTACATCTTAAATTTAGTCAAATGTGATTTATATGCCCATTTTATTTTGCTAAACCCCAGAACAATTGTTATAATCTTGTTATATAAATCTTTCTAGATTTGTTCTTTTTTTTTTGGGAATAAATCTTTCTGGATTTAATAGATATGATGAACAAAGATCTGCGACAGGTTTAGATTTATATGTATATATGGTTTTTAAGAACAACAATTATGTTTGTGAACAACAATTATGTTTTATGGGTCAAAATTAAGAACATCTTGGTTAGTAAAGAAAACATGTGAGTGACTTCTATGGGGCCTGTCATATATATATGGGCCTTCGTCGGAAATTAGACAAAATATAACCAAGTGCAATGCCAAGCCCACCAATGCAAGTGCGGTGTAGCCCAGCCCGGAAGGTAGTGGGCATAAGTTGCAATGTTCTGGGAGGGTATTATTGTCCAAGAGCAAAACATATTTGAATCGGATCGAAGCAACGTTCGAATTTCCCTGAACTAGCAAAAAACTTCAATCCCTAACTCCTTCCAAGGCGGCTTTTGCAGCGACGATGAGCGAAGAGTTGGGCCCACCCAGGGGATTGAAGAACGGCGCCGTAATGGAACTCCTGAAGGCAATGGAGCGCGAGGAGATCTTGGAGGTCTTCTCCAGCCCTCCCTCTGTATACCCACCCACTACGCTATGGAGGAGTCTCGCATCGCATCCACAAGCTCATTAAGGGTAAGCTATACCCACTAGTACACAACGCCTTTTCCTTCCATATTGCACGAAACATGCAATTCCAAAGCCAAATTAGTCTCTTCTGTGTCAAAGTTCCATTCTTGAAAATTCAAAGGGTGTCACATTAATTGCTTGGTAATGAAGCTGTCATGCATACCCCTTTTTATGAAGGAGGTGTGATAAAGGGGTAGCTAGCTTAGGATGGTGAATTGATGATTGTCCAAATTGTGTGGTGTTATATTACAAGAATTTGATTTACTTCCTCTGCTTTGGTTTACTTTGAAGTATAGAAAAAAATTGAGGCTAATTTGATCTTATCTTCTACTTATTGTAGAAAAAGGGGAAAAAAATTACGCAGCCAGAATCATTCCTGACATATTTTGGTCTAATATTATTCGAAGCGGGATCTCATTAGTGGATGATATGGTGTTGAAGATTGGTACCTACCCGGGTGGGGTTTTATGTTTTGGGTTGATTTGTGGTCAACGTTGGGGATGCTTGCGTGACAAATTCCCTCTCCCTTGTTTTAGCTCTCCCAGTTCAAGGTTCAAGGAGGCATCTGTGGCTATATATAATATGGGTTATTGGTTGGTAACCAGTCAAGGAGGATCATGGCCCCGTGTCTGTCAGTTGTTCCCAGCTTGGGTTGGGGTGTTTGGAACAGTACAGTGAGATTTTACAACTCCACTTTGCTTCACTCTCTTTATAATGGCCTACGCAGGACTCATTGCACAATATGCTATTGGAAAACAACAAAAGCGAGGTCGGATTCTGCACGCTCACCTCATCATTAATGGCGTTGCTCGCTTGACTTATTTTGCCACCAAACTCGTATCTTTCTACACGGAGCTTAGGCTGTTACCCGAAGCTCGCAAACTGTTCGACAAAATTCCCCAATCAAATGAACGCCGATGGGTCGCGCTCATTGGAGCTTACTCTCGACGTGGGTTCTATCAGGAAGCGTTGGGTGCATTTGCCGAGATGCAGCAACACGGGTCGTGTCCCAACAAGTTTGTCATTCCTAGTGTGCTCAAGGCTTGTGGCCATGTGCTTGATTTGCGTACGGGGAGGTTATTGCACTGTGTGGTCTTGAAGGGTGAGGTTGTATCGGATGCGTTTGTTGTCAGTTCATTGATTGATATGTACTCTAAGTGTGGCCGGGTGGAGAAGGCGTGGTGGGTTTTTGATACAATGGTGGAGAAAGACTTGGTGGCCTTGAATGCCATGGTTTTGGGGTACGTCCAGCACGGCCTTGTGAATAAAGGATATGCTTTGTTGGAGCAAATGCAGGCTCTCGGGGCATGGAGCCTATTGTGGTTACTTGGAATACTTTGATATCGGGGTTTGCACAAGAGGGTGATGATGTAATGATCTCGAAGCTGTTTGATCTGATGGTCAGCCATGGTCAGGAGCCTGATGTGGTTACTTGGACTTCCGTTATCTCAGGGATGGTACAGAATTTCCGGAATGAGGCTGCTTTGGGTACATTTAAACGGATGCTGGAGCGTGGTTTTAGTCCAAGGTCTGCTACAATTAGCACTATCTTGCCTGCTTGTGCTACTTCAGCAAATGTAAGACGCGGGAGGGAGACACATGGGTATTCAGTTGTTGTTGGAATTGCAGATGATATATATGTAAGGAGTGCTCTTATTGACATGTATGCCAAATGTGGTTTTATATCTCAAGCTAGGATGCTGTTTGGTAGCATGCAAGAGAAGAACACAGTTACATGGAATTCAATGATATTTGGGTATGCAAATCACGGCCATTGCCATGAAGCCATCGAGCTTTTTAACCAGATGGAGGAATTAGAGGGAAAGAAGCTTGATCACTTGACTTTCACTGCTGTTCTCTCTGCTTGTTGTCATGCTGGAATGGTTCAACTTGGACACAGTTTATTTCATTCAATGCAGGAAAAGCACAAGATTGTTCCAAGGTTAGAGCATTATGCATGCATTGTGGATCTTCTAGGTAGAGCTGGAAAACTGACTGAGGCTTATGAACTGATCAAGACGATGCCTGTTGAACCCGATTTATTTGTATGGGGAGCACTATTGGGGGCGTGTAGAAATCATGGCAATGTTGAGCTTGCAGATGTAGCCGCTAGTCATTTGGCCAAGCTTGAGCCTGGCAATGCAGGTAATAATATGCTTCTCTCAAATTTGTATGCTGATGCTGGTAGCTGGGAAAACGTTGCAAGTTAGACATCTAATAGGAAAAATTTGAAAACTTTTCGTGGGTGTAGTTGGATAGAAGCTGTGTAAAAGGCAACTATGTCTTTAGGAGTGATTTCGGCTAGATTTTGTCTCGAAAAAATTTGTGGCTAAAACATGCGATGATAATACTAGTTAGCACTGGCGCGGCCATTTTATTCCTTGGCTGGTCATCAGTTGTTTTTCATGTGCATTACTGCGCCTTGCAGTTTTGCACTTAAGTTTGAACCACAAATAGAGCAGCCATTAAGTTTGAGGGGTTCCTTAATCCTAGTCCGAGGAGGAGATCGGAGTGTACCATCAGAAAAACAAATCAGACGCCCGGATGCATTTGGTTGTTATTTAATTGAATTTATAAATAGATTAACTAATAATAATCAGATGCCTTTGTTGTTATTAATTCAATTATTATTAATTTATAAATAGATTAGTTAATAACATCCATCACACTCATCAAAATTATTCTCAACAGCCTTGATAAGGCCATGCGTCATGCATTGGTACTTTCTATTAACGGAATACAGATTTATTTAGTTGAAATTTCAATTTGTTCTTAAAACAAAGTTGGAGAGGGTAACGCCTGGCAAAGCGGATGGTTTATCAATCTTTTTTTCCAGTTCAGAGTATTTACTACAAAACTTCAGCAACTACTACGACGTTCCGCTCAAGAAGGCCCGACCGGGTTTCGGATCTGCCACCTTTGACGATAATATAAATGGCGGAGCAAAACCCAGTTACCTTGGGGTTGTTGTTGTTGTTGAGCCACAGACAACTCTATCATTTCCATTCCCAAGAGTTGTTGCCACAACTCTATCGAAAGCTCCACAACCCTAACCAAACCATTATTGCTTAATATTTAACATTCAATCTCAACACTCCCTTAAAAAAAAAATCTGGCTTAATTTCCACTAAGATTTTAGTTTTAACAACTTGTATCATACATAATACTGATTCCTCGACCACTTACTAATACTCACCCCGTAGCATTAGCAAATTTAACAACCAAATCGAAAGTGTTGAACACAATATGTGTAACATTAACAACCCTAGGGATAACTAAGTCTCTTAGTTTTACAACCTCCTTTCTTTGATCAAACTCATAATTACACATTATGAAATTATCCCCTGCATTAGCAACTCTTTGCATTGGCAAAGTGCTGTTCAAAGTCCGGCCCCTTGCTTTTATACATGACATCGAGTTCACCTTTTGATCCGGCAAGGGCTGTCTCACCAAGACCAAACATTTCAGAACAAGAACTAAGGAGGCCCGTCTCTATGAATGTAAGTCCCTTCATCTTCTTGAGGTTGTCAACTAATGTCATGGTGGATTGAACATTGACTAGGCTGACGTTCACGGCAGTGTAGATGAGTTGACGAGGGCTCTCTTGGATTGAAGAGGCGTAAGGTGAGAGAGAGTCGACACATATTGTAGGATCCTCGGTGACATTGCATGACACCTTGATGAATTCTTGAGCACTAATAGGAGTACCTGTTGGACTGCCAACGGGAGCTGTTGATTGAGATGATGCGCTTGCAACGTACAGAATTGAGAGCAGCAGCGAAACTATAAAGGAATTCGCCATACTCTCGCAACACTGTGGATGACAATGTGTTGATCACAGTGATGTTCCAAATCTATAAAGGAAGCGTTATTGTAAAAAAAAAAAAATTATAACGAAATTCCTTAATTAAGGCTTCCACCTTTCTTTTTATAGTTAATTTAGTTTCCAAATTTAAGCGTGCGTGATCTAATCACAACAAAGATATTTTTTTCTCTTTTTGTCAAAATGGTCACCGACTATTGTATTTAATTTGTATGCATGATACAATTATCCTATCTATGAAAAAATCATTGGATTCACACACGGATATACTGGATTGGCTCGCTCAATTAAGTCTACCAATTAGGAATTGATGGCACCAAAAATCTTTTATCAAGATTAAATGGTAACTAATTATTGGATGATCAACCGACGACCTGGTAAGGCAAGTATATCCAATCATTTAAAAATGGTAACTAAGACTATATTAAATAAAATCCCGCGGATTTCTTCCCTTTTATGTTTATTTAGTTCTTTTTTTGAGAATCATGTTTTTTTTTGGTAGAAAGATAGCATTGCATTACTTAACTAACTGAAGCCCACGATGATGAGGAGCAAGCATCCTCATGCAATAGGCGAGTACAACCCATAGGAGGTTCGTCAAAATACAAATGATCAGAAACCGACGACAAGCCAAACCTAGCTAAAAAATCAGCAACCAAATTACACTCCCTAGCAACACACCGGAAACAACAAAAAGCAAAAGACTCAACCAGAGAAGACACTTCAAGCA
This sequence comes from Turnera subulata, assembly GCA_028386065.3. Taxonomy (NCBI): domain Eukaryota; kingdom Viridiplantae; phylum Streptophyta; class Magnoliopsida; order Malpighiales; family Passifloraceae; genus Turnera; species Turnera subulata. The sequence continues at coordinate 8,681 of JAKUCV010007742.1, read as the reverse complement.
TCAAAGGGTGGCACCTCAAACGAGTCGAAACAACCCCTTGGAGAACATCCATCAATTCACGATAATCAGACTCGATAATGATCCGCCTAGCACCAATCTCACTTGCCAGCCGCAACCCAAATAGCACTGCCTGCAACTCTGCAATAGCCACACTACTACACGGCACCTTAGCACAAAGCCCTTTCCGCCACAGACCCCGGGCGTCCCGTGCTACACCCCCCACAACACACCAACCATCAACACGCCGCACAGTAGCATCAACATTGATTTTCCAGGTACCCACCGGTGGAGGATCCCAGCATAACATCTCAACATATCGATCACCATCCACCTCCCATGAAAGCAAAGAACGAGAGTTTAACATTACAGCGCGAGAGAGCTGCTTACTATTAGTGTAATATGCCCAAAAGCCAATCATGGATGATTATTTGTAGTCATGTATACGCATTAAGGTTATTCCAATAAGTATCGTTTATGAGATAAATGCTTGCACATACTTATAACCCTAGAATATTTCATATTCTTAAATTGTCCCTAGTCGATTATTATTATGGATGGGTTGTAATAATAAATTAAGACTAGCGTATGTTGAGAATTGCATATGTGATATGAATTCTACATACGGGTACAAGTTGGAGAACTTGTGGACTGGACTGACCCACATAAGAACGCTACATGGAACGTTATATGTTTTTTCGATAGCGGTTCTTATAATGTATTGTCCTTAGACCTGTGATCATCAAGGTTCCCAACATGTGAGTCATATGCTTTGATATTATTCCTGGTCATCCGTAACTGGATAAACGTAAGGGTAATCATTGGGTATATGATGAGTGTGTAGTGTGTTTTGTATGATCCAGAGGGGATTCGTCCAACCCATATAACGGGTATATTATCGGATGGTTTCTTGATAGAGTTGAACTGTAAATGCACGGCCGTGCTCGGATTATGATATGGTGATATCATTGGTATCCGTTTTACACAGTTAACTCGAGGATCAAGAAACCGAGATTAAACATATACGAGATTGACATATTCTATGTCTCGGTTTAATCTTGATAATGGGACGAAGGGACGATGACATGTTCCGAGGCACGTGGAATCAGTATTGATCTTGTCGTTCGGGTGACAATGATGTGTTGCTAGACGCCGCTCTTTGCTTATAATTGTAAAATGAGATTTTACAATTATTGCCGGACGTACAAGTGCCTACAGGGTCACACACATACAGCCGTTGATTCGAGCATGTGGTTGAACCGTGGTTGGACCATGGTTGAACCAAGGTGTGGTTGGACCGCGGTTGGACCATGGTTGGACCGTAGTTGGACCAGGGTCGTTTTTTTGCTGGCTTGGTTCACTAAATGTCAGATTTTTTGAACCAAAACATGCTGAGTTGTGTTGATAATGCTTAGTGGGAAACATGATTATGTGGAGACATGATCATGTTGCTTAGTGGACCACCATGTTGGCCATTAACTCCACTAATGCATTATGCCTTTGGGGGTTGAGTGATTAGATCACTATTGCTCATCTTCTTCCTCACACACACTTGTTCTTGAGAGAATTTTCAGAACTTGAGAAGAGTTCTTGAGTGATCTGAAAATTGAGAGAAAAACACCACACACAAAAGCTCCCGGAAACCTGTTGCTAGCACACCTCAAGCCCTCTCGAGCCCAACTTCAGCACTCTGCAAGAAGTTGGCCAATGTCGCCAAGCACACCTATGGCATCTCCCCGCTCCGAAAACAGACCGAGATCGACTAAGCCAAGATGTCAACCCACTTTCTGGAGTTGGGTTACAGGTATGAAAATTGTTATTCGGTTTAGTTCCCTTCACATGGATCCTCCATGTGTATCTGGTATTTTCGCTGCGTATACATGTTGTATTTTGTGCTTTTGATTGTCAATTGCATGAACCGGATACTTACACTTACAATGCATGGCAACTGTGGCGACCGGTCGCTGCACAAGAGCAAAAACAAACTCATTCCACCACTTCCAGATCGCCCAGACAGTCATACCAAAAACCAAAGCCGGGTCCAAAGAGCCAGAAATTTTAAAGTGTCCTTGTAGACCGGTCTGAAGCCAAACAGCCTGGTCAGAAGCATAAAACTGTGAACATCCATATGCCCCCAAAACAATATCCCATACAGCCTGGGAGAAAGTACAATCCCGTAGTAAGTGTGTTATCGTCTCAGACCCTGCTTTACAACGTGGACACATATCACTCGTACTCATATGTCTTTGAACTCTACGTGCATTAGTCAAAACAGCCTCATGACAAACTTGCCACAAAAAAGTTCTAGCATGGGGTAACCCCGGCCATTTCCATATCAGCCGCCACATCTTTGTGTCGCTTTGCACCCGGGAATGAGAGGGAGAGGATAAAGAGTTATATGCAGCCCTCACAGTGCATTCACCGGAAGCAGTGCCATCCCAAATAACCTGGTCATCACCATTATTATAGAGGCTAGGCGTGAAGTCGTGGAACAGATGAATAACCTCTGCTGGAAGCACAGCATATAGTAGTTCCCAGTTCCATCCACCCGTCGGCAACATATAGTCAGCTAAGGATGTATCATGCAGCTCACTCGGTGGGACTGCCGCTGGGACCCCATCAAGACGCCCAACCCCCGGAAGCCAAGGATCTTGCCAGAATTTGATTGACTTGCCATCACCAAACACCCACGATATACCAGCTAGGATTGTAGGCCATGCCTCACAGATCCCTCTCCAAACATGGGAAGCTTGTGCTCTCGGTCTCACTTGCGGCACCATAGAAGAGCCAGCCCAATATTTAGCCCGGAGTAAGCGAACCCACAATAGCTCAGGTTTAGTAATCAGAGACCAAGCCAGCTTCGTCAAGAAAGCTTCATTTGCTTGTCTCATCCGCTGAAGACCCAATCCCCCATCCTTCTTCTGCCTACAAACAACATCCCAAGATACTAGAGACGGTTTCCTCCCAGAGGCGGATGAACCCCAAAGAAAATTCCTGGTTGCCTTATCCACCTTATCACAAAGACCCTTTGGCAAAGACACAACATGCATAGAATAATAAGGAATAGACTGAATGGCAGATTGAGCCAATACCAGGCGACCAGCAAATGACAAACTGTTGGCCTGCCACCCCGCCAATTTTTGCTCCACCCGCTGAGTTATATGGCTAAAGGTGGAAGAGGTAATTCGTCCATGGACTAAGGGGAAGCCCAAATATTTCCAAGGGTCATTGGTAGCTCCAATTCCTAACTTAGAAGCAATTCCCTGAGCGAGCGAATCAGATATATTCTTAGAGAAGAAGACTTTAGACTTAGCTTTATTAATCTTCTGACCAGAACTGACACAAAAAGTGTCAAGACACTGCATAATAACACTGGCTTGATCCATACTAGCTTCAGCAAACAATACTAAATCATCAGCAAAGAACATATGTGAGATAGTAGGAGCTAGGGCATTAACCTTAATTGGCTTCCATACACCATGACCCACAAGCTCACTGATCTGCTGGGACAACCTCTCAATACACAAGACAAAAAGATAAGGAGATATGGGATCTCCTTGTCGAACTCCCCGGGATGGAGAGAAACAAGACGTGAGCTCCCCATTCCATAACACTTGGAATTGGCTAAAAGATAGACAAGACATAAAAATATTAATATAGCATGAGGGCAACCCAATATCCTGCAAGGTATCCTCCACAAACTCCCAACTCAGGCGATCATACGCCTTCTCCAAATCCAACTTGATTGCCATAAAACCCTTTGTGCCTCTCTTTATCCTCATCGAATGAATAATTTCCTGAACAACTATCACATTATCGTGAATCTGTCTTCCCGGTACAAAACTGGCCTGAAAAAGGTAGAACCAAAGAGTTCAACAAAGGCTTCAAACGATTAGCAAGCACCTTCGTCAAAATCTTGTAGGGGACAGTACATAAGCTTATAGGCCGAAATTGTGTGATCTCCTCCGGACACTCAACCTTAAGGATGAGGGAGAGTAAAGTCTTATTGACTTCCGGAGGGATGATCCCAGTGACAAAGGCCTGCTGAATCATTGAGCAGACAGATAGACCAACCAAATCCCAAAATCTCTGGAAGAAAACTGCATGAAGCCCATCCACCCCCGGCGCCTTATAAGGAGCCATCTGCTTTAGAGCACATGAATCTCCTCAGCAGTAATAGGAGCTACCAACCGTCCCAATGAAACCGAGTCCACAGGAGGGAATTTCCCCCTAACAGATAACGGTGTGAAACCACCAGACTCTTTACTAAACAGAGTTCTAAAATGCATACCTGCATGATCAGATAAAACAGCCGGATCCTCCACCAAACTATCATCAATGCGCAGCCCCGTTATTCTGTTTTTATGTCTCCGAATAACCGTCGAGATATAAAAGAAGTGAGTATTCCTATCCCCACTCTTTATCCACTGACTCCGAGATTTTTGAAACCACAAGAGCTCCTCCTGAGCCAAGACATTCTCAAACTCCAGAATCAACTCCTTTTCCAAGTTATATAGATAATGGCCCGCTCTATTATTAGCTTTAGCATGTTGTATTCCATTTATTCTGGCCAATAAACCTTCTTCCTACGGAGTATATCACCAAAAAACAGTACGATACCACTTCACAAGGACATCCCTAAGGCGATAAGTAGCCTCATTCAAAGGTAAATCCCCCTGCCAATTCGACTCCACCACATTCTGGAAGCAAGGATCAAGCAGCCAAGCAGCTTGAAAACGGAAAGGTCTAGGCTTGTTAGAAGCCCTCTGTGCACATAAATGAATCAATAAAGGTGAGTGATCAGATTTAGTACGAGGCAAGTGCTACACAACTGCCTTAGGGAACCTCATTCGCCACTCCTGATTAGCCAAACCTCTATCCAGTCGTTCCAACACCAATTCCCTCGACACACCAACCCGTCATTCCCATGTATACGGAGGACCCTGATACCCAGCATCCATTAATAAACAATCATCAATCCAAGATGTAAAGCGGGAGCACATTAAAGGAGATGCAGGGGCCCCACCAAGTTTCTCTGAAGGATCCCTAACAGTATTAAAGTCACCCACCAAAAACCATGGCCCAGAAATGGAATCCGCTATACTCCGAATAGCCTCCCCAAAAACCTGACGCAACGACGGGATCGGGCTCGCATAAACCACAGTTAATAATCACGGTGCTGAGTTCCCAAACCGCACCTGAACATGCATAAATTGGACATGTCTATAGACTACAGAAACAGAAACAACTGCCCGTTGCCAACATAACCATATACCACCAGCACGCCCCTGTACTTCCTCAACTTCTGCACTATCAAACCCACATGCACGGATAGTCTCAACTGCCACCGCAAACAAAATCTTAGGCTCTACCAAAATAACAAGATTTGGTCTATGAGAAAAGACTAAATCCCGAAAAGCCATTCGAAAACGATCACCTCCAGCCCCCTGGCAATTCCATGCAAGTATATTGTGACTTAAATCCATAAAAATAATAGATTAAAGAGAAAGGGACCAAAAACAAACAACAAAATCAGAGAGTCTCAGTTGTGACAGAGTCACACATGACCATATCACCATTATCGTCAGCAGCATCAGTTTCCTACACACAGGCTGCACCACCTTTATCTACCAAAACAGGCGGCGGAACCCCCAAACCCAAGGGCACATCACCCTCCAAGACCACCGAGTCACAATGCCCCTATCCCCTAACATCAAAGGCAACGTTCATCGAGGACGACAAGGAAGAATCAACATTCGTCTCCTTTTCCACCACAAGCGCCGTAGCTGATGTTATAGGAGGCACCGCCTTCGGGTTAGCCAGAGGTCCAAAACTAGCCGGAATTGGGGGTCCCTTCGCAATCACCCCAGCCCAAATATCATCCACCTGCTGCCCCTTCACCTCCTCCTGTCCATTATTTTTCTTTAGCTTAGCCTGCCTTTTAGGTTTCAACTGCGCCACCTGCACAAGAGCCTCCCCATTTAACGTGTAACTGAAGGCACCCCTAGGCCTCTTACCCGCCAAGCCCTCGCTCTCGTCAACTCCCAACATGGGTTCAGACAAGAAAACACCCTTCGCCTTACCCTTAGATAGACCTTTCCAGACGAGAAACCAAAGGATGAGGGAGCTTTCGCAATATTACCTGAATTAACGCCCTTTGAACCTTGGAAAATCATAGTAGGCACTGTACCAACCTTCTGCTTAACTGGTGCCGATCCTTGACCCTCTTCGGATATGGCAGATACATCACCCAAAACACTGAAGCGAGAACCCGCCCCTTTACTCAGAGGACCATCCTTCGTACTCCCCTGAACACAAGAACCTCCTTTTCTGTTATTAGGCCGAGACCTAAGAGGAACTAGAATCCATTACCCATACTTGGTACTGGGCACACCTCCCGCTGCCGGAGAAGGCACAAAAGCAGACTGCCCAGGACCCAACGATCCTGCTGGAAGCTCAGAATCCACAGCTCGTGCAGCACTCCCATTCACCGTCGCCGACCCATGACTCGTAGTTGTGCAAGCGCCCATCAAATGACCCGCACGCCCACAGCTAAAACAAACCTGTGGCAGACTTTCATACACAATAGGGTACCACACTCCATCCACGTAAGTCTCTGTCTCCAATGGCTTAGAGATGTCCAACTCCACCGCAGCCTTAGCAAAACGACCACGCTCCGTCTTCTGAGTAGATTAATCAATACGGATCATCCGACCAATTCGATTACAAACCTCCCGCAAGATTGCAAGCTGGTATAGTTTCGTAGACAAACTAGGTACACGAACCCAAGCCACCACACTAGTAACCTTGTGCGTAGTAGGCACAAAATTCGGTTGCCAGGGTTCCACAGTTAAGTAGTGATCAAGAATGACCCATGGTCCACCATTCATGATCCGTAGATAATCGTAATTATCAGCAAGCCTGACCAGGAAATAATTTTGGTCCAAATCAATCACTCGGAATTCGCCCCTCAGCCCCCACAAATGAGAAAGGCGATTACACAGCATCCGGTAACCCAAAGTGTGCCCCCAAAGTTTAACTATGACAGTGTCTTCCCACTGTTTGTGGATACGTGCCCTAAAAGAATCCGACAGCCGGATCACGGGGCCATGCTCCGTCATCTCCGATACGACATCCCCCTCCAAAGCCTCGAGCTCAGTATCAATATCCAAACTACTGGCAGCCGGCCTAGAACCCAACGCCTCCCGAAACGATTTGGGAGACGCTTCCCCCGTCGACGGTTGAGCACACTTCGGCTCCATAGAGACATCAGAAGGGGCCACAGGAGGAACCGCCACCGGCAGAGTAGTCCCCCCGCCCCCTGGCGGCTCGCCACTCATGGCAGAAAGCAGAGAACACGACTAGCGAAAACTTCGGAGCCAAGCTAGGTTTTTTTTTTACCCAAAGACAAATATTGTAAAATCATCATCCAAGTGATAGAATCATGTTTATTTAGTTCTTAGTTTTAAGCCTATAATTTAAAAATGAATGTTTCTATCTTGTGCCTATGGTAACATGTAAGATACCAGAAAAGGAAAGCAAAATTTTAGATTCTTCCAGCAAATTAATACCATGTTAAAAAGCTTTTTTAGCGACTAAATTAACCTTATTTTATTTTAGGAAGTAATTTAAAATTTTAATTTTCTACTTTTGTATCTTAAATTTAGTCAAATGTGATTTATATACCCGTTTTATTTCGCTAAACCCCAAAAAAAATTATAATCTTGTTATAAAAAATTTTTCTAGATTTTTTTTTTGGGAATAAATCTTTATGGATTTAATAGATATGATGAACAAAGATCTGCGACAGGTTTAGATTTATATGTATATATGGATTTTAAGAACAAGAATTATGTTTTATGGGTCAAAATTAAGAACATCTTGGTGAATAAAGAAAACGTGTGAGTGACTTCTATGGGGCCTGTCATATATATATGGGCCTTCGTCGGAAATTAGACAAAATATAACCAAGTGCAATGCCAAGCCCACCAATGCAAGTGCGGTGTAGCCCAGCCCGGAAGGTAGTGGGCATAAGTTGCAATGTTCTGGGAGGGTATTATTGTCCAAGAGCAAAACATATTTGAATCGGATCGAAGCAACGTTCGAATTTCCCTGAACTAGCAAAAAACTTCAATCCCTAACTCCTCCCAAGGCGGCTTTTGCAGCGACGATGAGCGAAGAGTTGGGCCCACCCAGGGGATTGAAGAACGGCGCCGTAATGGAACTCCTGAAGGCAATGGAGCGCGAGGAGATCTTGGAGGTCTTCTCCAGCCCTCCCTCTGTATACCCACCCACTACGCTACGCCTTTTCCTATGGAGGAGTCTCGCATCGCATCCACAAGCTCATTAAGGGTAAGCTATACCCACTAGTACACAACGCCTTTTCCTTCCATATTGCACGAAACATGCAATTCCAAAGCCAAATTAGTCTCTTCTGTGTAAAATTTTCCATTGGGTGTCCATTAATTGCTTGGTAATGAAGGTGTCATACATAAATTTTCCATTGGGTGTCCCTTTTTATGAAGGGGGTGTGATGCTTCCAAAATTGTGGTGTTTGAACTGTCTGTTGGAGTAGATAGCTAGGATGATGAATTAATGACTGTTCCCTTGTGATTATGAATTGATGATTGATTGCCCAAACTGTGTAGGACGATATGGTGTTGAAGATTGGTACCTACCCGGGT
>JAKUCV010007741.1:0-24459 GCA_028386065.3 Turnera subulata | reverse complement strand
TATACCCACAATAAATTGAAATTCTTTGGTATTATTTATCAGTCTGCTATCTGGTTTAACTATCAACTTTGTAAATTACACCTTGTTTTGTTTTAATGGAGGCAGGAGACCCAGGAGGAATGGCCATTGATAACCTGGTAAAACAAACTCAATGCTTGCAATGTAGGGACCCATAAGTCTCCCTTTCAAGAGGACCCTGAGATAAACCGGCGTGTCTCAAAGAAAGTTTTGGTGGCAAAGCTACTTAGCAAAATTGTACTCAACAAAAAGGCAGTCAAGATCACCATTCAAAAATCATGGGGGACTATAGCAGGGATGTCAGTGCATGTTGTTGATCAAAATGTCTTTCTCTGCAGATTTGAAGATGAAGCCGACAAGCGACGTGTGCTAAACAGGGGGGCTGGACAATAATGGGGAGCCATTTAATTCTTTGGGAGTGGCCTCCTAATCTTATGTTTGGAGAGATTGAGTTCAAAACCTCCCCTTTCTAGGTGCATGTATGGGGCTTGCCTTTGAATTTGCAGACAAGGGTTAATGCAATGGAGATTGGGTGTGTTTTTGGGAAGGTTCTGGAGATTGACTTTGGAGCAAATGGAGATGATGATCTCTGTTTGGACCCTTTTTTCCGCATGAGAGTGGCACTGAGAGTGGAAGAGCCCTTTAAAACGGCGTGTGTCTGGCCTCGACCAGGTGGTACAGAGGTTCACATCAAATTCTTTTACGAATGCCTGCCATAATTTTGCTACAAGTGTGGGCGCATTGATCATTCAACTAGAGCTTGTGAAGTAGATCCTGAGGAGCTTCCAGCTAAAGGCTCATATGGACCTTTTCTGCGAGCAGAAATATCAACAGAGGCTCCCCGCAGCATGGCAAAGACAAATGAGACGCTGAATTTGGAAGTTTGGAGAAGAGGAAGAGATTTTTACGCACAAAAGGGGCGTGGGACCAAGAGCAGAGAGAGGATAGTGGAGCATTAATGAGGGAGGATGGAGTTAATGCAAGGAATCAGATATCTAATGAAGCACTTAGCATACACTAACTAATGATTAAGGCTAATTGCGTACTAATTAACCAAACCGAGCTAATTGTTGGCCAACTGAAGCTAGTGGCTAGCCAACTGATGCCAATTGCTGGCCAAATGCACCAACTGCCCTCTAGCAATCCTCATCATCAAAAAAAATATCAGCCTTAATTATACGGGTTATCACAGAATTTGATCCCTATTATCGAGTTACATAGATAGTCTCTAATGGATTGAGATGCGAACCAAATTATTTTTTTTCCTTTTTTCCTTTAAATTCGACTTATGCATGCTGTGATTGTTGTTTGTTTTGTTTGATTTCTGGGTTTAGACACACACACATCACGAGATACATATTTTGTTTAAAATTAAAGTATTATCTTGCACAAGTATAGATTCCCATCCATGACGAACCCCCGAGTCTGGTACTTTGGTTTCGTCGACTAGTCCTTTCATCGGTTATGGAGCATCGAGGTTTTTTCCCAATGAATAAAATGTGGGTGGCGACTCCAAGGTTTAGGCAAGAAAGCCAAAGGCATATTTGGTCTGGATTCTCACAAGTCACAACTGACGACTCCAGTGGGAACAAAAAGAGTTTAAGAGTTTCGTATTTAATTTTAAATGGTGAATCATATTTTTGATCCTTGTGTTTATCGATTTGAACATTTTTCATCCTTGTGTTACAAAATGGAGATTTTTCATCCTTGTATTGATTTTTCGAGACATTTTTTATTTTTTCCAATTTTTCGAAAAGAAAATACTGACATGTCGATTAAAAAATAGACGCATCAGCTATGTGGACCCACAATAAACTGTAAATACGCAACCCAAATCACACCACCTTACCGTTTTTTGCCCACGGGTTTTGGATTGGGTGTTTTCAGTTTAATGTGGGTCCACATAGCTGAAGTATCAATTTTTTAATTGACACGCCAGCATTTTCTTTTCGAAAAATCGGAAAAAAATGAAAAAAATCCCGAAAAATCAACACAGCGATGAAAAATGTCCATTTTGTAACACAAGGCTGAAAAATATGCAAATCGATAAACACAAGAATGATTGATCCAATTTTAAATAGTATTTGTGTCTCTTTATATGTCATATGCATGCTTGTGTAATTTTGTTTGTGAACTTTTACTATAGGAGAGCGAGGCGAAGCCTAGACCACACATACCATCCATTGGAGGAGGAGTTGCGGATAGAGGTTTGTTTATTACCCGCAGTTTGGTGATGATAGGAATTTATGTCACTTGAGTAGGCGAAACTATTGCTCCACAGTCAATTTCCCCCTACACCAAAACGCATACCCTTTCGTACCACGAGCATATGATTTTTTATGTTGAGTTCTTGGTATTAGGCTCCTTTGCATACATTAAACATTACATCTGCATGTCAAATTCTTCGAAAAAAAAAATTATTAGCCATGTTATTCTCAAACTTTTCTTTGTTTCCGGAAATTTTTTATTGAAAAAAAATTGTAGTTTTAACAAAGAAAAAAAGGTTTTGCTTTTTTAAAGATAATCTTATCATTCTCCAAATTAAGCTTATTCTTAACATTGGATATGTAATTATTACAAACACAACTATAAGACGATAGAAGTACCTTCGAGTTCCACCCATCCATTATTAATACAAATATATTGCTATTAATTATAGAAATTTTCTAAACATGGGAAAGGAGAAGAGTTAAATGTTGGCGTGGAGTACATAAAGCCTGCAAAGGCTTCTCCTTCCTCAACTCGGCGCCGCTTATAGCGCCGCATTCCATGTCTTCTTTTTCAATTCCAATCCTCTCCCAGTCAAAGCATTGAATCAGTGCTCCCAACGGCAATGAAGTCATGGTCATCTCTATGAGAGTGGCTTGTTCTGAGAGTGGGGTTGGATTTACACCAACATCAACAACCTCCCATAAGCCATAAGCTTGAAGATAAGCCTTCATCTTCACAACCTATGTTTGGAAATTTTCACCTGCAAACACAGATGGTGTTGGTACTGTGAAATTTCTTGACATCATGAAAGATTGAGAAGACGGATTTTTTTTAAGTTATAGGAAGGCTGAATTTATGGATATTGTTTTTTTGGGGTTTATGGTCCCTTAAGAACAAGGGTGCTCCGCTACCAATTGAAGAAAAAATTAAGGAAAGGGTATATTTAAGAAAATATTTGTGTGAGTATTTAGTTTTGCAAAACAAAGTAGGACTAAGGACTTGCAAAACAGAGGAAAACAGCGGACTTAAGAAACAGAGCAACACACGTCTTTGGTTTTAAATCAAGAAAGCACACAAAGCACTTTGCATTACATGATATTTATAGTTGTAGTAACCGACTTAACAGTACATGATATCTTAACTTTTTTGCTGATTTTTGTTTAGTCCACTAGGATTTTTCTAGATAATTATTAAAAGTTTACATAAAAATCTTAACTTTATGCTAATGCTCTTAGAATTTTCTAAACTAGAATTCTCTAGATATTAAAGTAAGTAATCATGCTTCAACAGTTGCGCTCCCACTGTGGTTGCCAATTGATATGGAAAACACTAATCCATGAATTTTATTAATGAATCCATTCATGATTTACATAGAATTTGGGGAGGGGTATTTATAGGTGAGTTGAGCCTCGAGTAACACTTGCAGGGCAAGCATTTTGGAACCTCCTTCTCCACTGTGCGCCATGATGAGAAACTGAAAACCCGAGTCCTTCCCTCCATCTTTTGTGCGCAGTCGCCGTTTTGGCATTAATATGCCACTTACTGTGCAGCACTAAAATGCTTATTTGAGCTGTAACTATTTGGGTTTGGGCTTTCTTGGTGTATATAAGCTAATGTAATTCATAATGGGTTTAGTCCAAACGTGTTGGGCCCTTTGCATATGACTACTGTTATTTTTGTCTATATCAAGGTAAGCTTCACCAGATATATCAAAAGTTCCATGTAAATAGTATCCAGGGTTAATATAATATTTGGGACTCTTAGTAGTTCAAATTCTTATATATTCCGACTTTTTTCCCGTCAATTATGTACCTGAACTTTATGAGTTTGCATCAGTAGTATACCTCGGCAGCACTTTGATGACTTGGCGTGCTGCCTGTTAATGGCAGGTTGTAATTTAGTCCCTGAGTTTATAAATTAACTATATAAGTCCTATATTAGTATATAATTTAGTTCATATATTTTTTTACTATTTAAAATTAATCTTAGTATTATATGTAATTATTATTTACACAATATTTGATTCCTATATTATTTTTAGTGCATAATAATATTTTTTTTAAAATAATAAGCGTATAATAATTTTTTTATAATATGTTTTGTAATACACATCTGGTTATATTTATAAATTAATGTGTATATATTACATAGTCATAAGAATCATTCAATTATATTACTTAATTGTAATTACTTATGAATGATTCAATACATACAGAAAATATTTTATTTTATTAATTTTAACAATATAAGAATTTAAAATTCAAAAAATAATGCAAAACTGGTCTCACTTGCCATATATCAAAATAATTAGAATTTTGAAAATCGAATTGATAGCCCAACTGCAAGCACCACTTGCAAAATTAGAAAATTACAAAGTTAGGAAACATTTTAAGGTGAACAAAAATAATAAATATCTAAAATTAAATTGTATATGAACATTATTAAATTTTGATGTAAGTAACTACATACAGTAAATTATTATTATTATTATTATTATTATTATTATTATTATTATTATTATTATTATTATTATTATTATTATTATTGTAAGAGACTATTTATAGGAGTATTAATTTTTTAATTTCTTTTTACGATTAATTATAATTTGGTAATTAATTAAATTTAATCATATATAAGATAGAATTATAAAATTAAATATTGCACAAGTAATAATTATGTATAATAATTTAAAGTAAAGTATTATCGTTCTTAAAAAAGGATTTGATTGAATACAATAAAAATTTGAGGACTTAATTATATAATTTTAATAAACCTACATGATTAAATTTGAAACATAGGGGGCAAATTAACACAAGTTATTGGAGGGCAGCATGCCACGTCATCAAAATATTGCCCGGGGTACACGATTGACCAAATTTCAAAAGCACTGGTATATAATTGACTGAAAAAAACTCGGGGTATACAATTGACAAATTTAAAAGAGTTCGGGTACCAATTATACCATTAACCCTAGTATCCGCCTAGCACACCATTCATTTTCTTTTTAGTCATCCCGATATTTGTGGATATTTGATTGGTTGATGATTAATCGTGGGAGTGTCTCTCAGGATCACAAGCTTGAGATTCCTCAGTCTAGATTAGTCTTTTCTTGCAGTTGCAGGTAATTTAATTCTTCGATTAGGTAACACGTAGTCAGGTAATTGTTTCCATATTACCATCATATTAACAGGAACTAAACAGAAGTACTTAACCCATGATAGGTAAGGTAATCGAATCACACCTTAGACGCATCCAGCGAAATGGAAAGGAAAGGAAAGTTATGGTTAAATCGTTTGGAGAACGGTACATAAGGCAAAACGGAGATTCAATGCAAACGAATTTATTTCTCGGAGTGAGAACATAGGGATGAACAAAAATATAATAAACGCGATTAATTAAAAAAACCAACCGAATATATGAAATAAAAAAAACGTGAAAATGCATATATAGATGGGGGACGCAAATGGTGCCGACATTAATGGAATATTGAATATGATTCATTATGTTCCATTATTGAATATTGAAGCCTAAAGTTCAGCATTTGACTTTCGGGCTCACATGGGTATATTCATATTGTTGAACTCTAAATTAATGGAACATTTTGCTATGTTTTTGGAGAAAGTCTTGGCTGGCTGTTGCAATGCAAACTGCGGGAATCACGTGGCTTCAGCCTTCAAAAAAATTTCCTCCCGGCACACATAATCCGGAAATTGGTAAAATGTTTGGTTTCCCATCCGGTATGTGATGCGCATGAAATTGCATACTTCTTACAGTACGCACTATAGTCTTTTGGCCTTGCATTCATCATTAATGCATGCATTTAGATATAAATTCACTTCTTTTCATGCTAAATCTATCTTTTCTTATCCTTGGATGTTTTCAGGTGTAATTTGGTGCTTTTTGGAGCATATTTGGTGATTTTTGTTAAAACAACGCCACTGCTGAAGGAAACAACGTCTCTGTCGACACGACATCTAATTTTGGGAGACTTTTCCAGCGAAATTCACCTACAAGTCAGGAGTATTTAATGAGGATGCACCTAGACACTCCCAGCAAGGAAAGAAGATTTAAAGATGAATCCTTGAAGCTAAAGTCTACGAATTTTATTCCAAAACCTACACAAGGGTTGCTATCTTTTAGGAATTAAACCCTGGATATAAAAGCAACTTATTATGGATGAAATTTACAGCTTTTAGAGGAGGAAAATACGAATTGGCAGAGAAGAAAAATGGAGCTTTTGGTTTTATTATGTCGACATTACTTTTCTTTATTTTCTTCTTCTTGATGAACTAAATACTCTATCTAGGTTTATGGGATGTAGCTACTGTTCTTGATGTTTGATTAATAATTCAGGTCTGGTTTCTTTAATTTCGTTATTGAAACACTCGTGTCCCAATTTTACAATTATAATACTCAAGCAAAGGAAATTATCAAAATACCCCTGAAACCCAGGACACGAAATCCAATATCAAAACATTATCTGGGAAAGGGAATCTTAATATTCCGAGATCTCATAAAGAACAAATACAAAACCGGCTTAACAAGCCTCAAGTCAACCCGGCATCCTGCCGATACAACATCAAATACCAAATCCCGGCAACCCACCAATAAAATAGTCAAAATCAAAATGACATCTCATCAAAATCCAATGCAGCGGAAGATAAAGATAAAATAAAGCAAAAGTAAAAATGAGATGCAAGTCGGCTCTATGGATCCAACCGGGAGAAGAAGCATAGCTACCTGCTGAGATAACCACGTCCGTACTCCGGAAGTGAAGAAAGTGACTGCACGCTAACTAAGGGTCTGAAAAACAACGTTGGCGATTATGTGATTCGCCTACTCAGTGAGCAGTATAAATCTAATTATGTAGGTGTGCAGAAACAAGTTCGAAAGGAAAGAAGAGGAACAAGACAAGTATGCAAACATACAACAACCAGCACTAACATGCCAAGACATTCAAGCAAACAGTTCATTATTCTCCATCTGTTGTGTGTTAAGTTTTCTTATTATAATTTATTATTCAGGACCCCCTACTGTGTGCGTCGAGCTCGGTCCCGTCTCATGAGACAACCAGGCATAAGCCCAAATAAAACCAGGCACGAAGCCCAAACATATCCATAGAGAGAGAGAGACAGAGAGAAAGAGGGAGGTAGAAAGGGGGAGGTAGAAGGAGGGAGGTAGAACCGGTCATTACAGACCCATATGCTAATCCGCATATCACATGCTATCCCGCATGCAAACCCGAAGGGTATCACTTCCCGCTCGAACCAACCGGTCATCAGCACACAGTAGCCTATCTTCTACTGTACATTATCTTTATTCACAAGTTATGAGTTTATGTGTGCCAGGAGTTGTGATCTAACAGGGTTGTGTGAATAATCAACTCAATCAAATATCCGAGTCTCCGACCCACAGTACATCACACAAAACACCCAAAATCACTCCACATGTTATATTCCATAACAATCCAAATATCATGCTCATAAGCAAATAGTACACTTAGGCACACAATACGGATCATAGCATGTTAGCAAACAGGGCATGCAACTCAAACAGACCAATCCAACAAGCTCATGCATACAAACATAAAAAGACGTATAAAGTTACCTCAACGACGGTTATCCTGTGGAGCTTTCCCCAAAACAGATCCTCCAGCTCCCGAGGTGTTACCCGTGCCTGAATAACGGCACACACAACAAATTACAAACAATCACAATAAGTCGTGTATGCATGATAACTAAAATGCTCAACTGAGTTAAACCCGACCCTAACTAGCCAATTATGTAATTTCCGGGTTTAAGCCCGACATGGTGTTCTCTCACCTAAACTCCGAGTATCGGGACCTAAGGTTCACCGGGCTTAAGCCCAACTAAGTCCATAAGTAGTTCCCCGGGCCTATGGCCCATTCGTTATGTTCTTAACGGGTCCCCGGGCCTAAAGTCCATCTAAGTCCAATGGTTATCAATCAAGTAATAAAAAATCACATTACCGGGCCTAGGCCCGATTTGGACCAATTCCACTTAAGGGTTTTTCCCGAGTCCAAATATTCCCGGCCTATGGTTCTACCCGTGTCGGTAAACACCCGGTTATATTTCATATATTTCCCGTTCTCGATTTCTATTATGTACATTACCAATAATACATAACCCAATCCGAAATTATAACTACATGCCATGAATGAACACAAATTACACAACATCGGTAATACCGTTAAGTGCCGGAATAAAACCCGAGCCTTCGCCGGAAAATTCCCTAGCCTCGCCGGAAATTCCCGAGCCTTGCTCGATTCCGGTGAACTTCGCCGGAATTCTCCAAAAACCACCCGAACGAACCCAACAATTCTGCCAACATGCATCAACCAACCATTCAACAATCCAACAACACAAAAATTGGCAAAAGGAACAGGAAGGAAGTCGCATCTTACTCGGAAGCTTACCGGAATCTCACTGTCCAAGATGAAATCGCAGCAACAAACCAATCGACTGAGTCACCACCGGCTCTCAACAGCAAACACCGGCGACCCCAATTCCGTGCACACGCAACACCACACAGTCCCGAGCTAACCCCTGCACCGAACAAGACCAATTCCGGCCAACCACCGCAACATCCACACACCCGCCAGCCGACACAACACAATCGAACCACCAACCACATCAGCACGAAGGAAAAGAAATTAAAAGAGAAAGAGGGAAAGGGGGTCGGATGCTTACCCGACCAAACCGACGGCGGCGGTGATTCGAGGCGTGACGATGGCTTGGAGTAAAGGGAGGTGTGACGACGGCGGTGGCGTAAAACACGCAGGCGACGGCGGCCCGTTGTGGACCCGTCCGCGATGCCGCGTAGAGGAAGGATACGGGGCGGCGACGGCGTCGTGCGAGCGAAAGAAAAAAAAAACACAGGAGAGGAAGTGCAGCCAAGGGGGAAAAGGGGATCGGGGTGGAAATCGTGGGAGAGGGAGATGAGAGGGAGAGAGAGGAAGAGAAAAGAGAGAGAAGGGAGGAAGGGAGGTAGGAGTGACGGCAAGGAGAAAAGAGAAAGAAAGAGAAAAGAGAAGAAGAGAAGAAAAAAAAAGGAGATCGGGCTAAGGTTGGCCGCCCTAGTGGACGACCCGTCGTCCGCTTAGGCGCGGTCAACCCCCTGTCTGGTCAACACGCCCTCATCTTTTTTTTTTCTTTCTCTTCCAAAACGACGTAGTTTCAATAGAAACCACGTTAAACTTCGCGTTTCACCCCGATCTCAAATCCGTTTCCCACGGGACCCGAACCATGAACAATACCAACTTAAAATTGACATTTCCAAGGCATAATAATTTATTTCCTCGACTAAAACTCGAAAATACCTCAAGGGTAAAATTGGAATAAATTCCAAAAAAATTCCAAAAATCCCATTATAAAAATCCGGGGCGTTACAGTTATGCGTTGATTTGATATAGTGTGCTTAACAGTGTCTGCGGCTTGATCACCTTCAAACACTTTCTTAGATGCCTTAGTGATGAACCGAGAGGAGAAACTAAGAACTCAGATCGTTCTATATCAAGCCTCTGCCTTATTGATTATTGAAAGAGATTTTTAGGGTAGTTGAGGATAATAGCGCCTGGCACAGCGGCAATGCGCCCTAGAAAAGAGCTTCACTGGCGAAAGCGGGTTGTTCAGGACTAGGGTAGGTTTATTTCTACACGTGACAGTAGTTATAGACATCTTAGGCTAGGTAGCCCTTCAGGGTGGACGAATTTATTTACCAAGATATTAAATTATTGTTGAACAGCTAGGCATTAGTGAACCTCGGACAACCTAGGTTCTTATCCATCTGCGTTTCTCTTATTTACGTTATGTTTTATTACTTTATTATTACCAAACATCATCTCGATTTTATTTATTTATTGTTTTACAATCTAATCAATCAAGATCTCTAAGGACAGCGTTATTTCGCAGTTCTTGTGCTTCGACCTTGTTACTACAGTACCTGTACACTAGCAGTGGCTTTTGTGCGAACAAATTTTTGGCGCCGTTTCCGGGGACTGCGCTAAATAATACTACTTAGTGTTTTAGATTGATTAGGCTCTTTTTCTTTTTTGATTTCCCTATTTTCCTGTGGCAGGTTACTGATAGTGACGCTGTAGTGTCTCTACCAGTATATGCAAACCAGGAGCCAAAAGCCACAGCTTCTATACATTCCTGACATTGAAGGCACTGCTAAGGCACTCTGCAAGAAGGCTAGGGAGCAGGAAGCACAAGAGAAAGCATCAACAGCTGAGATGGCCCTAAATAACAACCCCCCTCGTAATGAGAATGACCCACTTCTCGGCGTTGATGACCCGATTCAACCCCCTGCTGTCGCTGCCCAATATGTTGATCCTTTTAGGAATATTCCAAATCTGCCCATCAAATAGCTCATGAGACCCCAGTTCACTACACTTGTTAGAGTTATCACGCTGCCCGATCTTGAACAGCCATATGAGTTCCGAACCAACCTTGTTCAGTTGGTGCAAAACAAACAGTTTGGTTGGAGGCCGCAGGAGGATCCGTTTCAACACCTGGAGGAGTTTCTCGATATTTGTGCCACTAACAGGATAGGTGGGTGCCCTGAGGATGCTAAGAAGTTGCATTTATTCAAATTCTCGCTCAGGGTTCGCACTAGACGATGCTTGCATACGATGCCAGCTGGCAGCATTATTACCTGGGCATAGATGGAGGAAGCTTTCCTGAAAAAGTACATTCCCGAGAGTAAGATGGACGAGATCCGAGGAGAAATTTGTAATTTCAAGTAGAAATATGATGAAACTATGAAGAAGGCATGGGAACGATTTCAGGACCTGATCCGGCGCTACCCTAGTCACAGGATATACCCCCCACGCTGTTGGGGATCTTTTATCGAGCTGTGTTGCCTGAGGACAGGCGCACCCTTAATGCTGTTGCTCCTGATGGAAAGTCTACAGCAACACCATATGATGATGCTAAGAAAATAGTGGACAATCTTGAGGAAGATGATGAACCGCGCCACAGCTCCAGGGGTGTGCACACTGTCGACAAGAATACAAGCCTGGAAGCTCAAGTGGTGGTCCTTACCAAGCACTTCAAGGATTTTACCTAAGATGGTGCAACCAGTAGCTCAGGTACAACCAATTATTCCTTACAGCGTCTGTGAAATTTGTAGTGGCCCACACTCCTCCCTCGAATATCCGGAGAACAATTCTGAGGAAGCAAATTTCATTGACCCCCGTCCCAATCCACCTTACAACAACTATAATCAATGATACAATCAGGGCTGGCGGCAGAACTCCAACTCTGGGTACCAGAATCAGGGACAGCAGCAGCAGCGACAAGGTGGATAGCAAGGAGGGTCATCTGAAATGATGGCTATGATGAAGCAGCTGCTGGAAGGACAGAATTAGATAGACAAGGAGCTAACTATGCTGAAGGCTCACAACAAGATGCTTGAGAACCAGTTTGCACAGTATGTAGTGCAGCAGCAGCCACCACAGGGCAAGCTGCAGGGACAACCAGAGGCAAATCCGAAGGAGCAATGCGATGTAGTGACCTTAAGAAGTGGGAAAGAGCTTCCAAACCTTGTTTCTAAGCCACTACAGGAGCCAGCACCCGAAATAGAGAAGAAATAGGAAGCAGCGTCTGAACTAGTGGCGCTACAGGAAGCAGGACCTACGAAGACAACACTGCCAATTCCTTACCAGCCTCTATTGCCATATCCACAAGTCTATATAAAGAGCAGACTCGAGGAGCAGTACAAAAGATTCGTGGACATACTCAGCAACCTAAGGTTGGAGATTCATTTCACTACTGTTTTGGAACAAATGCCCACCTATGCAATGTTCCTAAAGGAGATCCTGACCAACAAGCGCACTGTAGAGACTACTTGTAATGTGGATGCCTTTGGTCTCAAGAAACATGTCATATCAATTTATAGGGTAAATCGCACCCACGGTCTGTATTATTTGAAAAGTACCCTTTGGGGGTCTGTACTTTTATTTGTCCCTTTTAAGGGTCCATACTATGATGTTTAATCCCGTTCAGGGGTCCAGGGAAGCCCTCCTGATGACGTGTACTGCCCGACTAGAATGTGAGAAGCACGCGTCCCTCTTTCGGTCAGAAGGCAGCGCGTGTCCCTCACTCCTCATCCACCGTGGCATGTGGGTCCCACCATCGGTTTTTTCTTTCCGAAAATGAAATTACAACTTATTAAAATCCATATTTCATTTTATGAAATTCATTAATTTAAAACTTAAAAACAAATTAAACCAACCCACCCTCGATTAAAACGATGCAGCACTGTCCTTATACCCCCAAAATCAAAACACAAAGAAACCCACCCTCTCAAACAAAAATCTGAAACCCACAAGCTGAGTTTGATGAACCCTAAACCCCCAAATCCCCAAATTAATTTTTCCAATTGCTTATTCTTTCACGAACCCCTTCATCCCCTCCAATTGCTTCACACCCACCAAAATTAATATCTACCCGTCTCTTCCACAAAGAAAGAGAAGAGAAAAAAATGTTCAGAGCATGCAACTTGGAAAGACCACCGCCGCTCCACAAGGACGGAGCATGGAACTGCCATTCACCACGATCTCGCTGCTGTAGACTACGAACCACCACGAGCTACCGTTGCTGGGAGAAGCCAGAGCACGCCACAAAAAGGCCCCTACCCCTCTCGGCCTTTCCGCCCGCGCCACACTCATCAACCATCGTCAGGGAAGGAGAGAGGCCTGAACACGAAAGGGGCTCTTTCCCTCCTCTCACCCGTCGCCGGAGAAGACGAAGCCTGGAGTACGCTGTCGCGACCCTGATAGGACGCCTCCTCAAGCGAACCACTGCCGCCATCAACGGCCACAAGCGTAGCAGTCCACGCATAGGCCGACTTCGCCTCCTTGAGCTTCAACCATCAACCTGTAAAGAACAACCCCAAAAACACAATATAACCACAAGCTGAGGAGAGGCGAGGCAGTCACGAAGGCTGCCCTTAATGACCATGAGCCATAGCCCACAGATTCGGTTCTCCTCTTCTGATTCCAAACAAAACTGGGTTTCCCTTTCTTCTCTCTCTTTGATTGTGTATTCATGGATTTCAATGGGTGTTGATTCACAGAGAATCATTTGGGGGTTAGGGTTCGTGAATTTTAATTTGGGGATTTCCTTTGTGGAGAGAGAGTGAGGGTTTGATTTGGGGATTTCTTTTAACAGACGGGGAATAATTTGGGGTGCTGCTGCTGCTGTTCGTTATGGGAGTGTTTAGTTTGTTCTTTAAATTTTGAATTTATTGTTAATGAGATTTAATAAAATGAACTAAGGGGTTTATTAAATTGGAATTTGTTTTTCTGGAATTAAAAATTGAAGGTGGGACCCACAGGCCACGGTGGACAAAACGTGGACGTCACGCGCCTTAATCGCCGACTCCTGACCAAAAGATGGGCGCGTACGTCTGACCCTCGGGCCGAGCAGTCCACGTCAGCCGCCGGACTGCCCCGGACCCCTGAACGGGATCATAAACAATAGTTTGGACCCTTAAAAGGGACAAATAAAAGTACAGACTCCTAAATGGTACTTTTCTAATAGTACAGGCCCCATATATACGATTTACCCTATCCCATCGGCTTTTCTGCCGAGAATGCAAAACCTAAAGGGTCTTCTTTTCTGCCGAGAATGCAAAACCTATCCCATCGGCTGCAGCTGCTTGCTTGTGATCGTGAAATCCTTTCAAAAACTCCTAACAAAATCAATCCATCTTCTACGCTAGTTAAACTGACAAACAGACCTGTACTAAGACTACTTGTAATGTGGATGCCTTTGGTCTCAAGAAACATGTCATATCAATTTATATTGTTTAAAGTTTTCTATTGCCGTTTGTTGCTTCAGGCCTGCTGGCACTTGAACCTGTAAGTAATGCAACATTATTGTCCTAATATCAGAAAAGATTAATGTATGAGAATATGCTGGGCGTTAATGGGCATGCAAATCCTTTTCCAGTCTGCCTGGTATTAAATTGAATTACATTTTCTCAGTAAAGTTCTTTATTTTTTTTGTCAAACATTTATCTGTAAACTATGACACAAATTTTCTTCTTTGTTTAAATTTCATGTTTACTATAATTCTTAGTATAAAATTACTATGACTATGAATTGATTTATGAAAGTAACTTTATGATCCATTTTTCTTAACTATGACTAATTAAATTCATGGTTATCCAAATCACACTTTTTAACCTAAGTACATTCGGTTTATATCGACACTCAATTACTACGCAAGAACCTAACTTTCAATTTTTTCTTTTGTTTCTAACAAAGTAGTAGATTCGGTATATTTCTCAACCCTAAAACATTAACGCAAGCAAGGAATGGCGTGATGAACGGGAATGGGCCTAGGTTCTTGTTCAAACCCTTGGTAGAAAGCCTGCTAATGCAACTAATGTAGCCCACTCATCTCAACTTTGTAAGCCCAGCTCACAGGACAGCAACCGACCCGAGATGGTGCCCTGCCCTCCTCTTTGTTTTGATCACACACGTTCCAATCCCCTCTTCAATTTTACTACTTGTTACTAGCTACTTTGGAAAAATCTGTAGAAATTCTCAGAGAGAAGATGGAAACCCCTACAAGGAAGAAACAGCATCGACCTTCGGAGCGAGGTGGAGAGGACAGACTTAGCAACCTGCCGGATGCTATCATCCACCGCATCCTCTCATTACTCGAAGACACCAAATTCGCGGCCCAAACCTCCGTCCTCTCCAAGAGATGGAAGAATCTCTGGACTTACCTCCCCGATCTCACCTTCGATACGGACCACTACAAGAACCGATCACCCTCCTTCGACAACTTCCTCCGCTATGCCTTGCTACGACGCGACAGCAACACTAATCTATGCAGTTTGCGGTTGTTTATTGATGGCCAAGACAATGATGGAGACGAAGTAGTGTCAAGAGACTGGGCTATCAAGTACGCCGTCGCTCACGGCGTCCGTCATGTCGACCTCAGTCATGTGTGGCATGATGATCCGTACTCGCTCCCGCCCGCTCTGTTTGGTTGCCATACCTTGGAAACCCTAAAGCTATATAGCTTAGATGTGTCGAAACTGTCATCTGTTCGTTTCAACGGGGTCACGACTCTGCGGCTGGAGGAATGTCACGTTAACGAAGATTTAGAATTTACGGACTCCTATTTCCCAAAACTTGTCAATTTATACCACCACAACATTGAGGTGGGCCATGCTGTTATAAAAATATGGGGAAGCAAGCTTGCATACTTTGAGATGGAATGGGAGTTCAGTGGCCCTGTGGATCTTTGCACTCCTAACCTTCGATATTTCAAGTATTCAGCCAGCTCTGATGGGTTAAACAATGTCCTTAACTTCGATCTTCCTTCCTTGCAATGTGCGCAAGTGTTAGTTGGATCTTGTGATGGACACTACCAATTTCCAACCCCCATAGCATTGAAAAAATAGCATCTAAGAGTTTTCCGATGCTATTCACCATTATCATAGCATCCAAATAGCATCTGATTGGAAAAGTGTAAGATTTCATTTGCATAGCATTCTCATGGCATCGGCAAATCTGACAAGTGGGGTTGTTTTTTAATGGCCCACGGAACAGTGGACTAAACATTTGCATAGCATCCGCAGGGGTCCAATGCTAATGTATAATAGTAACATTTTTTTTTAATAAATAGAAACAGCACAGATAACCAAGCGTCTTTTTATTTTGTATTCTTTAATTAGCTAGCATTTTGGCGCCGACGGAAGGCGCGAAGCAAAAAGTAAAGGCGCCATGAGCATTTTTTTTTTCCTTCTTTTGACGATTAAAATTGCAAATAATAAACTAAAATTAGTCTCTTGCATTTGGATAAGAAAAACTGATTTTATCTGTAACGATCCGGGTAAAATTTTCATGATTTTACCGAGTTGTTTTAACTCCTGGTATGTAAAAAAAAAAGGTCGTGTATTACTTTCCATATCGCTTTTCCCTACGAAAATTTTGCTTTTTTTTATCACTATTATCGTACTTATTATTTTATTGATAATATTATTATTTCATTCTGCCAAGGTACTTATGTTCCAATAATTTACTGATTATAATTTTAAAAGAAGACCTATCTCTTATTTTCACTATATTTAACAAACGTGTTTTGGAAATCTATTTTGAAATTCATAAAAGAATCTAGTTATTATTAATGAACTTTCTAAAATTGTAATTTGTTTTGAAATAAAGGTTAAGCTTGGGTATACAACACAAGGCTTTGTGTAGTTTCATCTGAAATGACGTAGTATTAGTAGAGTCAAGGTATGAAACACGGAAAGAGTTGCGTTTGACCAAGGGCTTTGCGAGGCTTTGACCGAGCCTGCAGTCGTCTAAAACGATGAGCCTTGTATGTCGACAGGACTCAATTATTTGCCCGAAAAGATCGATCCTTTCTACTTCCCTCACCCTTCCTTTTTCTTTTCCCTTCTGGTTTTCTTTTCTTTTTTCCGCCCACAATTCCTCCAATACCGGCCCCTACCCCCTCTCACTTCCATCTTTTCTTCTTTTTCTCTTTGTCTTTTCTTCCATCCTGCTCTTTATCTTCTCCTTCCCCCTCCACGGTTTTTCATACACTCACCTACCTCTCTCTCGCTTTCTTTTTCTTGCCAACTCCATCACCTCTTCTCCTTCCTCCTCATCTTCCTCCCTTCGCCGCCACGAGGAGCCGCTTCTCTTCCTCATTAATTGCGACCTCTCCCTCTCCTTTGCCTTCCTCCATTGCCGCTGCAGCCAGGCGAGGCGCCACCTCCTCGCTAGCCTCTGCTCATGTTCTGACCGAAGGAATTGAGCTCGAGCCTTCACTGTGCACAGGAGGTCCCATCCTTCCTCTCCTCTGCAACGCGCGATTATCGCCTCCGATCTTCACCTTGATCTGCCGTTCGCCGTCGCCACCGCGAGATTGTGTGGGTAAGACCCGACGACAATCCTTGTCCCTCTCCTTTCTCTCCTTTTCCTTTCTTACCTTTAACCCGATTCATGTTGGATTGAACTAATCGGGTCTTGGTTGTTTGGTTGTGGGTCTGTGCAATTGTGATCGCGTGTGGATTTGGGGGCTTGCTATGATGTCTCCGGTGGAGTTGTTATGGTTGTGGGTTGGATTGTTTGGGATGGTAGATTTGGTTGTGTGGTGGAACACCGGTCACCGGAGCATGGCCGTGGGCATGGTGGTTGTGCTAGTATTGGTCTCGGTGTTGGTTTCATATGGTGGATTGTTTGGTGATGAACAGTAACTGAACAGTAGCCGGGATGGTGAAACAGTACATCGCCCGGAATCCGGCAAGTTTCCGGTGCCCCGGGAATTTTCTAGCGAGCCCGGAAACGGACTGTGGGTAAACCCTTGGACTCTTTTGGACTCATTCATGGACCGTGTGGACATATTAACGGACCCGGACATTAATAATGACGCTAATTAACCGGACTCTAACTTTACTAACCATTTATTTATTTATTTATCTTTATAATTCCAGTTCTAATTTATGCTTTTATTTAATTTTTCTGATTGGGCTATTATAAGGGCTCATTGTATTTATTTTCAGTTTATTTACGCCTGGGCTAATTTATAAAAAGGCCCATGATATTTGATTTTCAAATTATACCTTTTACTTATCTAATCTTCAAATTATATTATTATTAAGCTTTTCCCCATTTTATCTAATCTATTACCTTTATTTCCACTAATTAGAGTAATATTTGGCTATAGCTTGATTTGCTTATTGATTATAATTTTATAAATATATATTTTTGGCTATATAAGAATTACGTAAAATGTAGATACATATAGACATATATTTTCTTATCACGAACGACTATAAGGCGAGGATATCGGCTTGGACGTCCGGTATTGATTTTAACTTAAAATCAAGTGTATTTTAAAATATCAATTAGAAATACATAATTTGCTAACCTTCCCTTGGTTGGATAGACTGACTTTGTATTAAGATTATTATAATAAAATGAACCCCATATAAGATAAGCCGTCCAATAACTATTAAAGTTGGCATCATGCATAATCATCTTTGTCTTTGCAGTATAAGTGATTATCATTGCTATAAATATAGGGATATCAAGGATGGATCAGATATCAGCTTCCGAGGAGTACTAGGTGAGGATATAAACTTATAAACTTCAGTATATTGCCTGTGATACTCTAGCTGCTGCCTGAATTATTTAACATTACACTTGCATTGTTATTCTTGCCTTGATTTGGATATATTGGGTACTGTGGTGTATCCTGTTGTGATGTCTAGATTCTGTGGTTATTTATCCCAGAGGAGCTGTAAGGCCGAGTGCTTGCTCGAGATTGAGATTGGTGAGATCATCGGTCAAACTCCCGTTAGAAGTTAAAAATGTAATAAAAATTATGTCACGATTAAATGTGGGTGCGGCCAGAGGCGGTAGTTTGGGTCCGTAACGACCCTGTGTTTTATCTAGACCCGTAACGGTCCTATGATATTGTATGAACTCGTAACGGTTCTGTGAGTATTTTAAGTGGAGGTACCAGTGTGGGTTCCACGGGCTAGCTAGCTTGGCTACCGCGGCACTACCGACATCTGACTCGTGACAGGGCCCTAATAAATTAATAATAAAAATTTATTAAGTCTATCTTAGGAATTTAGTGTTGTGAGGTCAGTCGGTATGTACTGGTCGGTTGTTATCGATGTTATTGGTGATGATGTGATATTTTCTCATCTGGCTGGTTGTTGTTTATGGTTGTGCGCTTACTAGTTTTTTCTGTTACCCTGATATTTATCCTAGTTTGATGCTTGGTGTCATTACAGTTGCCTGTATACTACAGTTTATTTGTTTATTGGTGAGATAGTGGTTGGTCTCACCCCTCACACAGTCCTTGCAGGTCGGCTGGTCTTAGATCACAAATGCATTTCGGCGGCTGCAGCTTACCCTCGGACAGGTTTCGGATCCATTAGTTGCATCAAGTATTGCATATGGCGTCATCAAGAAATTAATTGCTTCCGCTGTGCTATTATTGATGTTCCTGAGACAGGGCGACGTATTCATGATATTGGGCCAATGGGCCGATTTCCTATTGTATATGTACTGTTTGCGCCACGTGTTGGAACTGTTACTCAGTAATTACCATGTGTTGAGTAAATGGAAGTCTGGGCGTTTCATTTTGGTAGGTCCTCGGGTGTTTGTTGTTCTTATTTGCTCTATATAGCTCGCTCTATGTGGTTATCATGATGCATTCATAGTCATATAGTTAGTGCATAATGGATCCAGTCAAGGGACGTCAGCCCGCCGCAGAACATTCTTGTAGAGGTAATGAATCTTACACACATGCTTAAATATACATATTATTATTAATATTATCTGGTGCGTACCACGTTGACTCTAAAACTATTCGAGTCATTAGTAATACTGATCCTAAGACTGTCATTCCATGAGAACCACATACCGCCCATGTTGTGTTCGCCGGGAAGTTCGAACCTATTTGTCGGAGGGAAACGAAGTGGAATGACACCATGATTATCTTCAGGATGCCACGAGGTCTCTGTTAACAGTACCATGTTGGGCTTGTACTGATTCTTCAGATCCCTCAAGGTGCGCACGAATTCATGGGAACGTCTAGCGATACCTCAACAGTTCCAAAGTAGTAAGCGAACCTTTGGCCAGGTAGCTAGTAGTCTAGTTACTCGGGGAACACTCCGAGCAAGCATAGAAACCTGGTAGTAACTACCTTGGTTCAAGAAGTGACAAGAAGGCTCCAACCGGAATTTTTGAAGTCTTTCAGAAATGAAAAACATGATGGAATTGGCTGAGCCGTAAAAAGAAGTCCTTAGGTTGCCTTGGTCCTCTAAGAAGAATGTCTCTTCCATAGGAGTGACAAAGAAGCTAGACGAATAGAGTTCGTCAACAAAAAACCAAACGAGGAATTCTGCCTAGTTCACTCGTTGTTTCCTCTTGCCGCTCGTTCACCAAGCTATAAGCTAATCGATTCCTTCTTCCGAGGGAAGCACCTTCAACGAAAAAGACACTAGTCGGAGAAGGCATTCTATCTCTATGTGTTTTTTATCTTTCAGAACATGTTTTAAAAACTTTCACAAACACGACTTGATTATTTTTGTTTCTACACCACATAATTCTTTACTCTTTTATACTTTGAGCATAGAAAGTATGCCACCTGTTTTCCAAAAGCATACACCCCTTCTGTCTCCGAAAAAGACCAAAAGATTTTCGGTGATAGGAAATGTGGATTCTTTTTTTCACATAACTCCAAAACGTTTTCGATCTTAGAGGTGTTGCTTTTTTGAAAAATTTGCCATTGGCTTAATTAGTGCCTTATCGCTTTATATGTTTTCTGGCTACAAATACGAGTTTTTTCCAGTTCATTTCCATCTCACAATGCTCTTTCACATTGACGATCTTGGTTTTCTTCTATGTCTTCCTCCACATCTTCTACGCCTTATATCAATTCCATCAGGGGCCAACGTGGCCAAATTGATGGGACGATACCTCGGGTAATGTGAATATGCAATGAGGTCGCTCCTGTTTGGACATCATGGAGGGACATGAATCCCGGAAGACGATTCCACTCATGTGGAAATTTTGAACAAGACGGTTGTTGATTTTTCCAGTGGATCGACGAAAGGATCACGGGACGTGCTCGTGACGTCATCGTAGCATTTCGGGATAACGAACGTCGTCTGCACGAGGAGAATCGATGTCTTCGAAATAACTACAAGCTGCGATGCTCGGATTCGAGGAACAACATGACCAGTCTAAAGCACTAGCTAAGAAAAACAAGTTTTATTTTAACTTCTTTATGACTGGTTTAGTTTTCTTTTTGTTAATTCTTATTTCGTCTTGAAATGTTCTTTTTCCTCTTGTGTTTTAAAATCATTAATAAAAGTTTCGCTTTTATTACATTAAAGAAGAACATAACATGTTTCGATAACGTCTTACAATAGAAAGGAAGTACACTACAGGACTACTCGCTTTTCTAAATCCCTAGCATGTCTATGCATGTTCTTGATCTGAGTGGTAAGTTCTTCACAAGCCAGCTTTATTTGTATCAACACAGAGTTGGTCATCTTCAGAGAAGCATTCAAATGCTCTAGCGTCCTCAGTGGCGTACTGTTCTGGGCAACTGCTTTGCCCTTCTTATCTTCATTCTCTTTGCGACCGGGAGGATCTTCCTTCGTAATCAGCTTTCTCCGTCGTCTTAGAGAAACGACCATCTCTTCTATGCGGCTAGGAATGCTCATCCGCTTGCGACGTTTCTTTATCTCTTCTTCGTCAGAATCTGCGAAGAGAGTAGCACCACCAGTATAGCTTAACTCCTCTGAATCAGAGGTAGTTCTAGTTCTTATTGGTGAATTCATAGGAGAAGGTATGCTTGCCAGGCAATAAGGGTCGATATTTATAAGGGAAAGATATGACGCGTAAGGGTATAAACGAGATTTCATGTTGGGTACAGTGAATTTGATGAAGAGTATACAAGAAGATTGCTACCGTAGGACCCACGGATGTGACAGTTGAATTTCGGGGAAAAAATTCTTTTAAATGAGGGTAGACCGTAACGACCCAGGTAAAATTTTCGTGATTCTACCGAGTTGTTTTAACTCCTGGTATATATAAAAAAAAAAAATCGTTGAATTCTACTTTTCTGTATTACTTTCCATATCGCTTTTCCCTACGAAAATTTGGATTTTTTTAATCACTATTATCGTACTTATTATTTTATTGATAATATTATTATTATCATTCTGCCAAGGTACTTATGTTCCAATAATTTACTGATTATAATTTTAAAAGAAGACCTATCTCTTATTTCCACTATATTTAACAAACGTGTTTTGGAAATCTATTTTGAAATTCATAAAAGAATCTAGTTATTATTTATGAACTTTCTAAAATTATAATTTGTTTTGAAATAAAGGTTAAGCTTGGGTATAAAACACAAAGCTTTGTGTAGTTTGATCTGAAATGACCTAGTATTAGTAGAGTCAAGGTATGAAACACGGAAAGTGTTGCGTTTGACCAAGGGCTTTGCGAGGCTTTGAGCGAGCCTGCAGTCGTCTAAAACGATGCGCCTTGTATGTCGACAGGACTCAATTATTTGCCCGACAAGATCGATCCTCACTTCTTCCCACACCCTTCCTTTTTCTTTTCCCTTTTGGTTTTCTTTTCTTTTTCCACCCACAATTCCTCCACACTTCCATCTTTTCTTCTTTTTCTCTTTGTCTTTTCTTCCATCCTGCTCTTTTTCTTCTCCTTCCCCCTCCACGGTTTTTCACACACTCACCTACCTCTCCCTTGCTTTCTTTTTCCTGCCAACGCCATCACCTCTTCTCCTTCCTCCTCATCTTCCTCCCTTCGCCGCTATGAGGAGCCGCTTCTCTTCCTCATCAATTACGACCTCTCCCTCTCCTTTGCCTTCCTCCACTGCCGCTGCAGCCAGGCGAGACGCCACCTCCTGGCTACCGCGGCACTACCGACATCTGACTCGTGACAGGGCCCTAATAAATTAATAATAAAAATTTGTTAAGTCTATCTTAGGAACCAGTATCTGTCCAGTTGATTACTTAACATCTTCAAGGGCTATACTCAGGGTGGGTTGTACAACAGAGAAAAACAGCGCTTGGGTCCCTTCCAATTATTCAAGGGCTCAGCACTGGATATGACTGAAGATGCACTATATGGAAAATCCGGTTGCAAAGCCTTGGTCCAAGAGGTTGCATGCACGATAATGGTGTCCACTATCCGGTCAACATCTGCACTAACCTTGTTGAATATTCTCCTGCTCCTTTCCAGCCACAAGGACCACAATGCAGATAAGCAAATAATAAACCATGAGGCTTGGCATTCACCATGTGAGGGCATTGATACCCATTGATACAAAA
Source organism: Turnera subulata (assembly GCA_028386065.3). Lineage (NCBI taxonomy): Eukaryota > Viridiplantae > Streptophyta > Magnoliopsida > Malpighiales > Passifloraceae > Turnera > Turnera subulata. Next base: position 1,350 of record JAKUCV010007741.1, on the reverse strand, counting down.
AAATCCTCCAAAGTTACAGGTGCGCACCAATATATCTTCCACCATCTAAGGATCTTACACCACACTCGCCATGCGACTGTGCAACGGAGTAACAGATGGTCTCTAGTTTCAATTTGATTATTGCATATCACGCATATGGAATCGGCAAGAGATATGATACCTCGGTATCGAAGTGCGTCTTTGGAAAGAATACCGATGTTGATGGCCAACCACAGCCAGCATTCCACCTTGAATGGCACCAAATTTATCCACACAAAGGGCTTGGTTCGTACAATACCAGAAAGATTGTGCAGGTATTTTCTTCCATTCTTAGCAGAGTACTCACCCTTGGGATCTCCAATCCATACCCATCTATCACAGTTAGGAGGCTGCAATTCCAGTGTAGAAATCTCCCCTTTTAGATCCTCAACCTGCAAAGATTCCCACATCCATAGTTGTCTTCGCCATGATGTATTCCAAAAGGGCTGAGAGTTGACAACTTGACTGCATTCAAAAACTGATAGGTTTTGGCAAAGGGAAACGGAGAAGAGTCTTGGAAATTTGGATTTAAGATCGCCATTTCCAGTCCAGTTATCATGCCAGAACTTAACTTTTGTTCCATCGCCGATGCAAATACGGGCACCACCCCATAGACCAGTACGAGACTAACTTTCATTTGATCCAAAATGTACTATGTCACGCTAAGTATTGGATGCCTTTTCCATAAAAAATTCTGGGCTCATTTTGGTAGTTGGCATGCCGTTTTTATTTGCAATCAGATACTTCCAGTCCTTTTCCTCAGGGTGAGTGAACTTCCACAGCCACTTAAATAAAAGACATTGGTTCAATAATTTTAAATCCACAAGACCCATACCTCCATTATCCTTGGGTGTCACAATATGCTTCCATGCAGTAAGACATAATTTCCTTGGGTTATGTGTTCCTTTCCAGAAGAAATTTCTCATGATGCATATTAGTCTTTTAGCAATAGCTGCAGGCATTTGGAATAAAGACATATAATAAATCGGTAAACCTGATAACACAGATTTAATGAGTGTGACTCTTCCTCCAAGAGACAAGTATTTCCCTCTATTTACTGTTGAATTTGTCCACCACCGGTTGCCATGTGGCAATCCTCTTCATGTTAGCCCCAAGATGGAATCCAAGATATTTTATAGTATGCCACCAGCCATGGTACGTAGTCCATATATCATTATTTTTCTTCTTCAGAATCATGAACTAATCAAGCTAAAGAAAAAGTAAATACACACTATTGCAAATCTCTTTTAATTAATACTATATACTGAACTTTGCACAAATCAAACTGCCACGGCCAAGTCATGATCCTTAATTTATCTATAAGGGGGCGGC
>JAKUCV010007740.1:81030-93008 GCA_028386065.3 Turnera subulata | reverse complement strand
GGGTTTTTCTTTTCCTTCTTTTTTTTTCCTATTTTCTTTCTATTTTCTTCCGATTTTCTTTTCTATTTTTCTGATTTTTCTTTTCTTTTTTTTTCTTTTGTTTTTATTCTGATTGGTTCTTTTTCTTTTTTTCTGATTTTTCTTTTTTTTTATTTCTTTTTCTCTCTGTTTCTTTTCCTTCTTCCTATTTTTTTTTTTTGTTCCTTTTCTCTTCTTTTTTTTTCTTCTTTTTTTTCTTTTTCTCTCTTTTTCTTTTTCTCTCTTTTTTTCTCTTCTCCTCTCTTTTTTTTCTTCTCTTCTCCTCCTCCGGCTGCTGCTTCTTTTAAACCGTGTAAATTACTGTTCATCTTGTGATTTTACTATGCAGCATGTGATTAGCCAATAATACAGGCGGGTTCGATCCGGAGCAGAAAATAACAGATACCTCCTTAGTTATTTTCCGTTGTGATTTTCCGAGAAATTCCGAAACCCGAAAAATACCAACTTAGTTCTGAAAAATCCACGGAAAAATCACGAGCGCGGGAAAACACTCGGTTTCAAAAGACGACTCCCGATTTACCTTAAATTAATTACCCAAGATTAATTCAACAGTAAATCTCGGTAAATAGACTTTTACAGTCCGGTAAAAATCCAAAATTTTTACCCGGGCTGTTACAGACTACCCACCTTAAAAAGAATTTCGTCCCCGACATTCCGTCTTATCCGTGGGTCCTACCACGATAAGATTCTGGCACACTCTGCCAGGTATCCAACCTCAACATGAGATACCGCTTATACCCTTAGGCGACATCCCATTCGCTTATAAATACCAAACCTCATGACTGGCATACTCACACACAGTCATGGACTCTCCACTGAGATCAAGGACTACCTCCGACTCTGAGAACAACAGCTACATCGGTGGCACAGCTTTCCCAACAAGCTCCGATGAGGAACCTCCCAAGAAGCGGTTCAAGACGAACATCATCGGCCTGCAGGAACACATGGTCGTTTCCCCAAAACGACGAAAGAAGCGTGCCTCCAAGAAAGCTGAAGATCGCAAGGGCAAGGCGGTAGCTGAGAGCAGCACTCCGCAACAGAAGCTGATGCAACTGAACTTCTCGCTGAAGAAGATCAGCTCGGCGGTGGCGCAAATAGAACTAGCGTGCATGGAGCTCTTCCCTTACATGGAAAATGCCAAAAAGATTGTAAAAGACCTAGAGAAGCAAGTAACTCCATAGAGAGTACTTCTTCTCCTGTTGTAAACCTTTATAAAATAAATAAAATAAATTTCCTTTTAAAATCAAAAATCTCTTGTGTTACCAAGTCTTATGTTAATTGGAAAAATAAAACATCTCAAAGTAAAACAAAAAATCAATAATAAGAATGTAAAATCAAATATAAAGAAATTAAAAGTAAAATTTGTTTAACAAAATCAAAACAAAAAGAAATTAAACAAAAACACGTTTTCATGATCGGCGCCCAAGTCGGTCCTAAGCATTCTCGATCCCGAGAAACGTAACGTAAACCTAACGGTGACGTCTGTTAACCTCGTGAAAAAGATACCCGTCAACTCGGAAGGCGATGATCACGAGCACGTCTTGTGTCCCTCGAAAGAAACGATACCCACTTGTTCGAAAATTCCGTATGAGCCAAAAACGTCTGTCAAGACAACGTATCTCTCCACGATGTCCGAACAGCTGTAAACGTGTCGCACATGCACTCTACTCGAGATACGGTCCCATCTGACTGGCCTCAACGGTCACGGATGCATGTGATAAAAGATGCAAGAAAATATAGTATATCCATGAAAAGAAAAGACAAGGTAGCCTGAGCGAAATAAAATCAAGAGATAGAAAAGGCTGAAAAACTCTGGCATGGGTCCGAAAAACGCGTAAAGCAATAAATGCAAGCAACGGTAAATTCAAAAAAAAACAAAATCTTGAAAATCAAAAACGGTAATCACGCTCCCCATAAGAGTATAAAAGAAGGAGCGATGAGGTGTAAATCATCGAAAGCAATCAAAGCAACAAAACGCTAAAGCAAAAGAAAACACCACGTTCAAAACAAAACCCCACACATCCAAAACAAGATGCCTGCTCCCTCATCAGTCTTCTTCGTCGAAGGTGCCAATCTCGGCAGGAGAAACCGTCTGGCGTACAGCATGGTCAATGAGCGTGCTGAAGAACTACCGAACGAGCTCGGCAGAATGCCACGCCTTGTCTTTGTCGACGAACTCTACTCGTCGCGGTTCTTCGTCACTCCCATGGAAGAGGTGTTCTTCCTAAAGGACCATGGAACGCTGAGGACTTCATACTACGGCTCAGCAAACTCCGTGATGTTCTTCATCTCGGATAGGCTACAAGAATTCAACCTGGAGTCCACTTGCCAGACTGTGGAGCAAGGCGCTTACTACCAGCTCGCAATGACAGCCCAGAGCATACCTAGAATGACTCGGCTACCTCCAACCTGGCCAAAGGTACGGCTGCTGGTGTGGAACTGCAGAGGAGTTGCAAGGCGTGCACAGGAGTTCTCACGCACTTTGAGGGACTTGAAGAACCAGTACAAGCCCAACATGGTTCTTCTGACGGAGACGCAGTGGCAACCACGAGACGATCACGGTCTGATTCCACTCCGGTTCCCTCAAGCTAACCGGTTCGAGATTCCTGGCCAGCGCGACAGAGGCAGCATGTGGTTCTCGTGGAGCGACAGAGTCACGGTCAACATCAACAGCGATCCCAACAGTTTCCGTGTCAACGTCGTCCCAAATCGTTAAATGTATTTTCTATTTTTATAAAATATCAAAAATCGTTGTAATATTTCCCTTTTTATAAAATATAAAATATCAATGTATTATTTCGGTTTGTAATCAAAATATTAATATCTCCCTTTGTACTTTCAGTATTTGCAGTATTAATAATATTTGTATTTTCGCATATTATGGCATCATTACCTCTTACGTGTATGTTCCGCGACAGCTGGCGTCCCTTGACTGGATCCATAATGCACTTAACTAAATGACATAAAATAATAAACAAATGGAGCGAACTATGCAAATAAGGACAACAACACACATAGACTGCCCGACAAGACCTAACGCCCGCTCCGCTACCAAAATGAAACGCCCCGACCCGTATTTACCGTACACAGTAAACACGTGTCGGAACTGTGACGACCCAACCAAATAAACCCAAGCATACAGTGTGAACAATAATAACTCAGGCCCAACAGCCCAAAACAGTAAACAACATAAATAACATATCCGGCCCAATGGCCCAATAATAGCGAAAACGTGCACAACGGAAGAGTTATAAAGACTCACATATACACTGTATGCATAAATGCAAACTATGGATCCAAGCCCGTCCAAGGGATAACGCTGCAGCCTGTCTGGAATGCATCAATCCTGTACAACAAATAACTCATCCTACGGGATGAAAGCCCGCAGGTGAGGGGTGAGTCCGAAGTGCTCACGACAATGGAAAGACGATCAATATGGAACTAAAAATTACTCAAGTCCAAAAACACAGGCTAAACAGCCCAACCAAAAGACTCAAATAAAAACCAATTACCAATTTTATCTTTACCGGGCCCCGTCACGAATAAGCTAGGGTCGTACCAGGTTATCAACCTGTTCCTGGTGCCAGATCAAAAAGAACCCAGGGATAGACATCCCAAAAATAACAAACCGGGATAGACATCCCAAGCATAGACATGCTTATCAAGTAACCCAGATCATGGCCACCACAAAACAGTCTCTAACCATCCGGTCGTACCTCTACTTACCACGTGACAATTATATTACCGTCATTAAAAACAAACCGTAGGGATCGACATCCCTAACCAAAATCCCGAGGATCGACATCCTCATCACAATTCATTATTAATCCATTATTCTTAATCCGAAAAAAACACAGAAAATCAACACGGGATAAACATCCCAAAAATACCCAACAAGACTCCGGGATAAACATCCCGAACCCAAAACACAGCAAAAGCACATTCGACAATGCACAATCATCAAAACATGATAACCGAGTAATATAGGCACATATTGAAGGAAATCCATCCTCACCTTGGCTGATTACTCAACTTCGAAAATAATGACCGGTCCGACGCCGGCTCCTCGGGAAACTGCCCGATATCCAAACCTATACACAAAATCATACATACACATAAATGCACATATTCGGTATGCAATGATGCCAATACTACGTAATTACCCATCCCGGTTACTTATCCCTTATTATTATCATTTATCGAAAATATTTAGCCATACGTATTTCCGAATATAATTTCGGTACCATACTTCAATTAAAACTTTTTTTCAAAATATTTTCATTAAATAATTATAATTTCCAAAATAAGAATCATCATAATTTTCCAGAAAATAATAACCTATTTATAATTTTCAAAAAATATTTATATAGTATTTATCTTTTTCCCAAATATACATAATAATATTTCCAACATAAAATATAATTACTTTTAATTTCCAAAATACATATTTACATACATATAACAAAATCATAATTTTCCAGACGAAAATAATATACATATTAATTTCCAGAAATTAATTTCAAGTTACATATATTTTTTTCTAATCTAACCATAATAATAATTTACAAACAAAACATAATTATCTTAATTTGAAGAATCAAAGTATATATATTTATTTCTAAACCCCAACCAGAATGTTGCATATAATTTTTCAAAATAACATTTACCTTTTTTTCAGAAATTAATTCAGCAGAAATTAGATTTATATATACATATATATGTAAATAAAAAAAAAGAAATAAAACAACCCCAACCCGCAACCAAGGCGCGACTCGGCCGTTGGAAACGGGTCGGAAAACCCAGCTCACCTCGGGTTCAACGGCAACGGCGGCGATGGCGGCGCGGGAACGCGAGGGAAAGGTTGCAGGAGGACGGCGGCAGCGAGGCGACTCCAAGGACGGTGCTAGTTCGGCGCGAGGCGGCGCGGTGGCTGAGCAGCGGCGAGGAGAGTGAGGTCCGCGGGTCTGCCGACGGGTCAAGGGCCTCTGACGGCGCGTCGAGGGGCGGAAAGCGACGGGGTCAGCGGCTGCAGGTCGGCAACGGCACGGCGACCCTCCTGGCGGCGGTGGTGAGGCGAGAAAACGGCCGGAGCTGCGTCTGGTGAACAGTAACCGTGGGGAAGAAATGGTGACGGCACTGTTCACGGGTTTTTCTTTTCCTTCTTTTTTTTTCCTATTTTCTTTCTATTTTCTTCCGATTTTCTTTTCTATTTTTCTGATTTTTCTTTTCTTTTTTTTTCTTTTGTTTTTATTCTGATTGGTTCTTTTTCTTTTTTTCTGATTTTTCTTTTTTTTTATTTCTTTTTCTCTCTGTTTCTTTTCCTTCTTCCTATTTTTTTTTTTTTTTTTTTTTTTTTTTTTTTTTTTTTTTTTTTTTTTTTTTTTTTTTCTTTTTTTTTTTTTTTTTTTTTGTTCCTTTTCTCTTCTTTTTTTTTCTTCTTTTTTTTCTTTTTCTCTCTTTTTCTTTTTCTCTCTTTTTTTCTCTTCTCCTCTCTTTTTTTTCTTCTCTTCTCCTCCTCCGGCTGCTGCTTCTTTTAAACCGTGTAAATTACTGTTCATCTTGTGATTTTACTATGCAGCATGTGATTAGCCAATAATACAGGCGGGTTCGATCCGGAGCAGAAAATAACAGATACCTCCTTAGTTATTTTCCGTTGTGATTTTCCGAGAAATTCCGAAACCCGAAAAATACCAACTTAGTTCTGAAAAATCCACGGAAAAATCACGAGCGCGGGAAAACACTCGGTTTCAAAAGACGACTCCCGATTTACCTTAAATTAATTACCCAAGATTAATTCAACAGTAAATCTCGGTAAATAGACTTTTACAGTCCGGTAAAAATCCAAAATTTTTACCCGGGCTGTTACAGATAACGTGTTATAACATTGGGAAAGATTTTCACTGTTTGATGGAATAATACAAACTTGATCAAACTTGATCAAGGTAATAATACAACTTTGGTAATAATAATACACTTTTGATAATAATATGTAGAAGAGAATAATAAATTTAGATGGAGGGAGATTGGAAGAGAAGTGTATGGAATGAGAAGAGAGTGAAGTTTATGGTGGGTTGTAAGTGAATGAAAGTGAAGGAATGAAGGGGTATTTATAGTTGGAAATGGGAGGATGAAAACAAATAAGTATGATTAATTTAAAAGGATAAAATCAAAGGGATGTTAGGTAAAGGAAGATGATATTAGGATTAGGACAAATAGAATTATGGAGGGTAATTAGCCAAAGAGATAATTCCAAGTAGAAGTTTGGTGTATGGGTAAAGTATTTACCGGGGGTAAATTCAGGTATGGTAAAAATGAGTTTTACTGGATGATAACAATGACATTCACCATAATTTATTTATAACAACTTGGAAATTTTGAATTTTCAGAACTTGGAAATTCCGGATAATGCTATAATTTTTTACGTATTTTCTCTAAGGTTTCCGTAACTTAATTTGAGATTAAATACTGCTTTCAATTCATTGGTGAATCTTTATTTTTGTTATGTCTTGCCCCCAATTATGCAAATTATGCAACCCCCACTGCCATATTTAACTAATAATTAAGAGATATAGGTTCACAATTACTTAAGTTTATGTGTATTACATTTTTTATGCTAATTCATATTTTATTAACTTTCAATACTTAAAAGATTCCTTGATGAATTGTTTTCTTTTCAATGCTAATTGATATTTTATTAACTTTAATATTTTTTTTTTAATACTAGTCGAGGAAGGTAAGACTTGGATCCGTGACCTCACCGCTTTTGTGCTTCAGTTATCCTAATCTTAATTAGTGCATTATTTTTTCTTTTCAGTTCAAAGAAAAGGGCAAGATATATAGTTCTTCAACCTAATAGTTAGCAAATACAATTTTTTTTATTGTGTGGAGGTCAACCTGCCAAATTGACAGGTCGACCTATCAATGGTTGAATGATTGTTAGTAGATAGACCTGTTAAATTTAAGTACATATTAGCTAGCAAGCACAATCTTTAAAAATAATTTTTTAGAAGACAACCTGTAAAATTCCAGGTCGACCTATTAGCTAGCTAACATACTTTTTGGGAGGAGGACATGAGGTCTTATATTTATGGAGACTTTGCCTATTAACAGGTTAACTTAACATTATTCACATAATAATATTTTATACTACGGATCGACCAGCTAAATTAGGCATAAGAAAATACAATAACCCTTCATTTGAATAAATTTTATTTTCAACATGTAACAGCCCGGGTAAAATTTTTAATTTTTACCGGGACTGTAAAAGTCTTTTTACCGTGATTTATTGTTGAATTAATCTTGGGTAATTAATTCAAGGTAAATCGGGAGTCGTTTTTCGAAACCGAGAGTTTTCCCGCGCTCGAGATTTTTCCGTGGATTTTTCGGACCTAAGTTGGTATTTTTCGGGTTTCGGAATTTCTCGGAAAATCACACCGAAAAATGACTAAGGGGGTATCAGTTATTTTCTGGTCCGGACCGGACTCGCTCTGTAATGCAGACAGGCTGCATTATTGGTTGATTACACGCTGCATAGTGAAATCACAGGTTGAACAGTGTTTTCATCGGTTTATAAAGAGGAAGGCAGAGGAAGAAAGGAAGAAGAAAAAGAGAGGAGAAAAGAGAGAAAAAAAAGAGAGAAAAAGAAAAAGAGAGAAAAAAAAAGAAGAAAAAAAAAGAGAAAAAAAGGAAAAGAAAAGAAAAAAGAAAGAAAGAAAAGAAAAAAAGGGGGGAAAATCAGAAAACAAAAAAAAAGAAGAGAGGAAAAAGAAAGAGGAAAAAAAATAAAATACAAGAAAAGAAAAATAAAATGAAAGAAAAATCAGAAAAATAGGGAAAAAACAGAAGAAGGAAAAAAGAAGAAAATAGAAAAAGAAAGAAAAAGGAAAAAAAATAGCGTGAACAGTGCGTCACCCTCCTCCCCTCTGACACTGTGCACGCCGACGGGTTCTGGGCCGCCTCTCGCTGCACCACCACCGCCGTCAGGGTCGCCGGGACATCACGACCTCGACGCCGTCGCTTCCTCCTCCTTCCGTCCACCGACGCGCGCCGTAGAGCCGTAGACCCGAGGAGCAGACCCGTCGGATCTGCTTCTCCCACGCCGCTGCTCAGCTTCCTGCCATCGCCGCGCCGCCATCCCACCGCCCAGGGAGTCGCCTTCACCCGCCGCACGCCCAGTTGTGCTCGCCCTTCCTCCCGCGCTCGCCGTCGTCGTCGCGCTGCCACAACCCGAGGTGAGACCCGCGTCCGACCCGTTTCATCTGGTCGGGTCGCGCCTTGATACTGTGGAGCTTGGGCTGGGTTGTGTGGATTGGGCTTGGGCGTGGGCCGGCTGGGCTTGCACAGTGCAAGTCTGGGCTTGGTCCTGTTCAGCCCAGTCCGTTTAATTAAAAAAAAAAACAATATATATATATGTATATTTATTTATATTCTGGAAATTAATTTTGAAAACAAAATATGTTTACTTTGAAGAAATTATGGTCAATTTAATTCTGGTATTTTTACGAAAATATAAATATATATACTTTGATAAATAATTAAGTTATGTTTTGGAAAACTATTACTAATTGGAAAAAATATATATACCATGGACATATTTTCTGGAAAATTTATATAAATGTTATTTTTCCTGGGAAATTATGGTTCTGGAAATTATATATATATATATGTACTTTGAGAATTAAAAATAATTATATTTTGTGTTGGAAAGTGCTATTATATATATATAGAAAAAGATAAATACTATATATAATTTCTGGAAATTATGAATAGGTTATTATTTTTCTGAAAAAATTATGGTGATTATAATTTTAGAAAATTATAATTATTTTATGAAAATATTTTGAAAAGAGTTTTAATTAAAGTATGGTACCGAAATTATATTCGGGAATACGTACGGTAAAATATTTTCGGTAAATGGAAATAATAAAGGTTATGTAATCGGGATGGGTTATTTCGCAGTTCGGGCATCATAGCATACCGATTATGTGCATTTATGTGTATATGTTGTTTTGTTGTATAGGTTTGGATATCGGGCAGTTTCCCGAGGAGCCGGCGTCGGACCGGTCATTGTTTCCGGAGTTGAGTAATCGGCCAAGGTGAGGATGGATTTCCTTCAATATGTGCCTGTATTACTCGGTTATTGTGTTTGATGATTATTGTTACATTTGTTTTATGTTTCGGGATGTTTATCCCATTGTCTTGATTGTGGTCGGGATGTTTATCCCATGTTGGTTTTGGATGTTTATCCTTGCGTCTTTTTGGTTTAAGAATAATGGGTTAATTAATAATAAATTGTGACAAGGATGTCGATCCTTGGTATTTTGGATGGGATGTTTATCCCGGTATTTTGGTTAGGGATGTTGATCCCTGTGATTTGATTTTAATGACGGTAATATAATTGTCACGTGGTAAGTAGTGGTACGACTCGATGGTTTAAGACTGTTTTGTGGTGGCCTTGACCTGGGTTCTTGTGATAAGCATGTCTATGCTTGGGATGTCTATCCCGTGATTATTTTTGGGATGTCTATCCCTGGGTTCGTATTTTTGGGATGTTGATCCCTGTGTTCTCTGGATTTGGTCTGGCACCCGGAATATGTTGATAACCAGGTCTGACCTCTAGCTTATCCGTGACGGGGCCCGGAAAGATAAAATTGGATAATTGGATTTTATTTGAGTCTTTTTGGTCTTGGACCGGTTTTGGGTCTTGTCCTTTGGTTTGACTGTTATGTTTAGGCCTTGAGTATTATAGTTGCATATTGATTGTCTTTCCTTCGTCGGTGAGCACTTCGGACTCACCCCTCACCTGCGGGCTTTCATCCCGTAGGATGAGTTATTTTTGGTACAGGTTTGGTGCATTCCAGACAAGCTGCGGCGTTATCCCTTGGACAGGACTTGGATCCACAGTTTGCATCTATGTCGCATACAGTGTTTATGTAAGTTATTAAGTCTTCCGCTGTGCATTGTTTTATTATTGTTGGGCCATTGGGCCAGTTGAGTTATTATTATTGTTTTTACTTTGGGCTGTTGAGTCCAGATTTCTATTGTATACACTGTATGCTGAGCTTGGTATGGTTGGGTCGTCACAGTTCCGGCACGTATTTACTGTGTACGGTAAATACGGGTCGGGGCGTTTCACAACAAATAAAATATGATACTAAGGAAAAAAGATTTAGTTTAAATATAATAGTATAGCATATATCACGTGGAATGGTACTTTATAGGTACTTAATATTTATTTTTCAAATGGCTACCTAATTGTAATGAAAATGCTATGCTTTCTTCTTCAAAATTTAGTAAACAACATAATTTTAAAATATAGATGATTTATTTTAAAATTAATAAAAAAACAAAGGGGACTATATTCAGCTTTATTAGGAAGTCATCACGAACTTATACTTGCAATTAATGAGCCTTTTTACAAAAAAAAAAAATCTTCTGAAAACATAGAACACTTTATATGACTCATAATTTTAAAATATAGATGATTCATTTTAAAATTAAGGAAAAGATGAAAGGGGTTCACATTCAATTTTATTGGGAAGTCATCACGAACTTATAGTTGTAATTTATAAGCCTTTTTAAACATAGAACACTTTATACGACACTAACGAAAAAAATTACAATTTCAAAATTTTCATAATATACATTATCTTTGTTTGTAAGTTATCTCATTAGTATTTAACATTTTTATTTTTCATCATTTTCATTAAATAATAAAATTTCTATATTTATAAAATAATTTATTTTATTTTTTAAAAAATCAGAATATTCATTGAAAATTTTTATGAAAAAAATTTATATTGGGAGACTCACCCACCACACCTAGGTGCAAGATTCAGGTTCAATCCGGATTAGTCGGGACAAAGCTCCAGCAAAAAAAAAAATTATTCCATTTGATGGATATCAAGTTTAGAATACTTAATACATACTAGCAATATTAGAAATATTAATGAAATAATTTCAAAACTTTTATAACATATCTTATATTATGCTAGAAAATTATTTTATTAATATTGAATAATTATTTTAATTTCATTAAATTTCATCATTTTTAAAAAAATGAGTAAGTATAGAAAATAGTTTAATTTAAATTAATTTTTTTACTAAAATAAAAAATAAGTAAATTTATTTCAATTAAATTATTAAAATATAAGTATCATTTATGTTGATTATATGCATATAAGGTTTAGAATATTTGACATATAATATCAATTTAATAAAGAATAGTGATTTAATTTCAAAATTTTCATAACATACTTTAAATTATGTTTAAGAATTATTCTACAAATATTGAATATTTATTTTAATTTTAATAAATTTAATTTAAGTTTAAAATTGCTACATTTAGAAAATATTTTAATTTAAGTTTAAAATTTTTTGAATAAAAAGCAAGCACAATTGTTAAAAATAATTTATTAAAATCAATTATCATTTTTATATCAATTGTATGAGTATGTACTGTAGAATATTTGGGCCCCCTCTAAAAATTCTATCTAGCTTCGCCACTAATTACAATGAGTCGATCTTCAATTAATCAGGTCGAACCTTCAGTTAATCAGGTTGATATTTCACAATTAAACAAGTCTACCTTATAATAATCCCATCTGTAACAGCCCGGGTAAATTTTTGATTTTTACCGGGACTGTAGAAATTGTTTTACCGTGATTTACTGTTGAATTAATCTTGGGTAATTAATTCAAGGTAAATCGGGAGTCGTTTTTCGAATCCGAGTGTTTTCCCGCGCTCGTGATTTTCCCGTGAATTTTTCGGAACTAAGTTGGTATTTTTCAGGTTTCGGAATTTCTCGGAAAATCACACCGGAAAATAACTAAGGAGGTATCGGTTATTTTCTGGTCCGGATTGGATTCGCCCGTAATGCGGACGAAATTTTATTATTGATTCACATGATCAATAGTAAAATTTCAGTCTATAAAAACAAG
>JAKUCV010007740.1:54057-79308 GCA_028386065.3 Turnera subulata | reverse complement strand
GGCTTGGATCCATAGTTTGCATGTGTCGCATACAGTGTTAGTGAGTTTAAGTCTTCCGCTGTGCACTGTTGTTATATTTATTGGGCCAATGGGCCGGTTTTATTATTATTGATGTTTATTATTATGGGCTGTCGAGCCCGAGTTATTGTGGTTCACACTGTATGCTTGGGTTTATTTGATTGGGTTGTCACAGTTCCGGCCTGTGTTTACTGTGTACGGTAAATTCGGGTCGGGGCGTTTCACCATCAATAATATTATATATATAGATCCCTATACAGGTGACTATAAAAAAAATATATAATAGGTCGACTCCGTAGATTAACAGGTCAACCTTAACATAAACATTGATAGGTTAACCTATAAGTTAATGGGTAGACTTCTTATTAAATCTTCAAAATAAAGCATATACTTATAAAATTGCTAGGTTGACCTATAAAAGTTACTAGGTCGACCTCTTATTAAGAAGGATAATGGTTACTAATATAACAACTATCATTATATTAGGAATCTTACCATATTGGATAGGTTCCTACCTAAAATATTTTTTAGTATAAATAAAAAGAAAAATAAAAATAAAATAAATAATTTTATTATAAAATTACCATATCCAACAGTTATCATTTAATCATTCATATCCAATGGACATAATCGCGTGAGTACCATACTCATGGAGCACCATAGAAAAATCCTTAAAAACCGTAATTTTTTCTGGTGCATCACTTACCCTTTTCGTAACTTAATGAAACATTTTTTTATGTATTGATGGGGTCTCATAAATATCATTAACCATCACTTAATTTGTTTATTCACAAAAAAAAAATTGTTTACTAATATATTAGAATATTGACGTAGAGCGAGATCCCATGGTTCAATGCACTATCAAAGTGATCATACATATATATACTATAAGTTCCAATGTTCAATGATGCGTTTTGGATTTTAGTATATGTATGTGTATTATATTTTTCTTTCCTCTTTTTGTTCTTTTTGTAAGCATTCGTTGAGAAGCAACTAAAACAGGTGCTTTGAACACAGTTTGTCACTTTTTTAGTATGTGAAATTGTGAATGCTAGTGCGTGAATAATGCTTTGTTCCGAAAATAGAAGATGACAAGACGAGTAATGCCATGCGATGGCCAATTTTGAAGGGCAATATTGCATTTCTTTGCTAAGCATTAAGATCGTGAAATGTGGGAAGATGATTTGGGTATAAGATTATGGGCTATCAGCCATTAATAGTAATAATTAATTTGGCTAAAACATGGAAGTTTCTAATGGCTAAAAGTTAGTCCATAGCATTGGGCGGTCTTGGACTTCCACTTGTAAAATGCATGATCTGCTTCCCGTTATTGCGCTCGTCAAAAAGGAGGAGTTGATGAAGAAATGCATCAAAACATCTAGTTTCACGTGGCAATTAAACAAAGTACTGCCTCGCCTATGAAAATCAAAGAATGCCATTTTATATACAAAACAAAAAAGTAATTTAGCCTCAGCAAAGACTCGTCTCCACTCTCCACTGTCAAAGACGACTCGGTTAAAACTTAATTATATAAGAAACTCCCACAAAATAATGAGGGATATGAATTCATGTGCAAAATAGGGAATGGTTTAAATTACGGCACTATAGAGCTGGCTGAATTTACGATATACTGACATTTGTTTTATCATTAGAACATGAAATGCATGAGAACGCCAAGTGTTTCAAATTTTAAATGGTCATTTAAGAAAAACTCAAATTGGTTGACTTGTAAGATTATGAAAATTGTAATCTCGTAGGCTATATAACTACTAAGACATGAAGATACTCCGTATCCAGACCCGAGTGATGTAAGAGATTAATGAGGTGAATGTTAACCATTACAAATAGCCGCAAGTTGATTTTTTGTGGTTAGAAAATTGGATGGTCTTGGGGCTACTTGCAACTCACCAGTCACCTTGGTGTAATTTTATACTACCCAATCTGGATATGATTAGGATAAACTCAAACTCTTAGGTAAGACCAGAACACATTAGTTTACTTTCCTCTGATAGAAAGGGATTGGAAAGTTTTTTTTTTTTTCGTGCCGGATATTCTTTGTGGATGATGAAATCATGCCCCCTTAAAGGGGATGACGAATTTTATTACAATTCATGTCAATTTGTATTAGACAAGCATATATATTTGCTTAGGAGGTGAGTATTGGTAGGCATGATTTATTGAATCTCCTGATCCACTTAAAGCAGACCACACCAGGTTCCTAATTGCGTTGATCGAGACAACTTGTGGGCGACCATTGGTTCTGTCCCTCAAAATTCTGCCAAGTCATAAAATATACTAAGAATTTATAAAAATAAAACCATATACTTGTTCTTCCATCATTTGTAAGGGCACTTGCCTTCATCCTTGCTAACAATGAATCTTAACTGGGACACGTAGGATTATGTTTGGCATAGCCTTTGCCAATTCCACGAGCTTATAATCTTGAGGTCACCAAGACCATACAAAGACTTGGCACGTGTTCGATGAAATCCAGTTTCTTGATTTAGTGCCGATGATGGACTTTAGTATATATATTAGTACCAGATAATGGAGTTTAGTAGATTATCATTAGTTAACACATGTTTATTCGCCAATTAGAGTTGTTAACTCTTTTAGTTTGATGACAGGTAGCTCACTGGTCAACTGACACTTAATAGTACCAAACAAATGGACCAATCAAAACCCAGTGAACTTACTATTTTCCTTTACTTCCTTCTCTTTTCCATTTTTTTCTATTTTTTTGACCCGCCTATTTTTTCCTTTTTGAGGGAAGAGAAGCTGCACCATTTACTCTGTGGTCAATATTCAAATTGCTAGTAATTAATTAAGTAGTACGATATTTTTTTACCAACAAATGAAGTAAACAAAACTTAGTTGTGGAAATTAGGAACTGTTTCCACTTGGCAACAGTGGAGGCTGGCCAAATGGACGGTCTGCCTAGGCTGCAAATTGTTTCCTTCAGGAGTGCCGCCCCTACCTTCAACCACTAGAGCCCTGTCTTGTTGTTATATGCATAGTAGGCCATTTACCGTTAATAGTGCTGCCACCTTTGCTAAGTTTAAAAGCTGAGAGTGAGAGCTTGAATTTTTCCTTCTCCATAAACTTGATTGGAGGGAGAATTCTACTTATGGAATCTGATCACATGCCATTTTTATCTTATTAGGCTCATCTATTATTTTAATGTCATAAGCAATTCTAATAACGATGGGCTGCATGTAATGCTGAAGACATTGGCCGATCGGTTGCCACAATACAGGAAAAAATTTTAGTATTATCTTATTTAACTATGTAGTTTTTTTTTAGAAAAAAAACTATGTATTTTAACATGTATATTCGAAAAAGAAGACAAATAAATACATTATTACATTATTATCCACACGCACTTGGGCCTTACTATTCATTTATTATGCTTTGGTTGAGCTATCTTATGTAACTATATATGTATATGTTAATAGGGCTTTTCTATCTTGTCCTAGGGGCACATGATAAGTCACTAAATAAGGAAATGAATTCTCGCAATTAATGAATATCATTCCCTCAGTGACTAAAATAACTCTTCCATAAATAATGATTGTGTTGTGTAATTAATTCAAAACATAACCATGAAAGGTTATTTCAGTCACGATGAGAATGATATTCATTAATTGCGGGAATTCATTTCCTTATTTGGTGGCTTATCATGTGTCCCTAGAACACAAGATAGAAAAACCAATGTTAATATAGTCCATCATCTTCTTCCTAATTGATTTGGCAAAAATAATAACAACCACCCTAGCATGATGAGAAAAAGATTGCAACCATGCTAAAACAAAATTCTGAATAGAAAAATATTTAGATACTCAAGTTTTTTTTTTAAAACGTGTCACATTGGTATTTGGTTTGGCCAAAACAATTACAAACAGACGTTCAAGACACGAAATTAGTTTGAGGATTTAAATATTTTAAAAGGTACTTTACAATGGTATCGAACAAATGATGCTCACCGTCTTATTACTTTTATAATTATGACAAAAATGATTTTTTAATGAGAAACAACTAATGAACTCTTTTATCTAGGCACTTAAAAGATGAAAAAGATCTAGGCGCTGATACAATTGATTTTTTTTTGTCGAACTGACACAATTGATTTGACAAACAAAGAACTTGAAAATCAAAGTGACAAATCGTTACAGCCTTGATGGATTAGACACCGAACTACCCAAGTAAAGCACAGGCAATGATTGGTTGTGTTAAGCAAGCTGCAATCAGTAATACAATGTACCCAAAAATCAATAGTAACACACCCTAGAGAACTGCGACAAAAAAAACACACCCTAGAGAACAGCCACCACCTTCTCCCACATCTTGCTCAAAAATTGCCTGCCTGCCTGGATTGCATAACCAGCTAGTCGCAGTTTAGTAATTAATTACATAAATTTAGTTAACAATACTCCCTGGTACTGATACCTTTGATATTCTTCTAACATAAAAAAATAATACTCGGACTGATGTAGACAAAAACAAAAACAAAGCTACTGTTTACAGTAATCCCATCCAAAAAATTAAAAATTATAGCTAATGTTGTTATCAAAAAAGAACAAAATTTTATGGTATAATCATTTTTTCTTTTCAGGCATTGCCCTGTAAACTTTTAGAATGTCCGCTCTGCATTAATATTTAATAATAGAAAATCAGTTTGATACTATGTATTGTTTTTTTTTTATCGTTGACTAGTTTTCATAGTCTTCTTTTTTTAAAGAAAAAATGCTCTAAGCAGCTGCGTGGTTTACTGAAGCATATTTATATAATCACCTAATTAGATTGCAAATATTCTAAGATTTTATATGATACAATACAAAAAGTTTCAAAAAAATATGATTCTACCCAAATGGGCAACTACTCAACCTCTTAACACGTTATTTTCCTCAAAGAAAAAAATCACTTGACACATTATTAACCATATAAATGTAAAAGATCACAATTGATATTGCGCTTACATTGTAAATTAAGGATTAAAAGATTTTAACCAATATAGTTGATTTGGAATGTAGTATCAATTTCAAACGGTACCATCCCAGTAAATTACTTTGAATTTAAAATTAGTTTTCTCTACATAATAATATAGACTGAACACCTTTCTTACACCTGAATTCCTAAAGTCTAAATCATAGACAGATAAAATTGTCAGCAGATCAAATAATCATTTTCTAAACTGATTCCTATCTACTAAAACAATAAACAACAACAATGCTAGAAATATTAAGAGCCAATACAAGAGACAAATAACAGAATTATTCATACACTCTAAACAAAAATTAAAATAAAATATTGCAGTATTGTAATTGTAACACATATACTACCAATGGATTAAGACTAAAAAAACTCTTGATCATGTAGCATGTAGTATTTGATAAGCAACTAAGCAAGCGTTTTAACTTTAAAAGGCAGCCATTCATTTATCAACCTTCCCGGGCGGAGGGGAGCAGAGTGGGGTACGTGAGTGGGGCCATAACCCTAATCTAAGGGCAAAGGACAAGCAATGGAACTAAATCAACTGAAATCTGAAAGGTACTACTATAAAGTCTTTAAATGATTTGACCCTCCATTGAATACTTGAATTCATTACCCTGCAGGCTTGGTGCTGCCAGTAGGATAATATTTATCTCCCATCGAAGTAATTACTTACTGCAGCATATTATTTTTTACTGGTACAATACAGCTGAGAAAGAATTGGATTGTCATTAAGTACCCAAATAATATTAAGGCCAGAAGAAATATTCCATAAAAAATATGATTATATGAGAATTTTCGACCAAAAACAAACTTCTTATATAAATGTAATCCCTCTGGGTCGTCAATTTTTTAGAACCAATCTATTCCAGGTTAAAAGCTGACAGTTTAAATTAATCCAGCGACAAGAATTTTTTTTTGTTTTAGAATAGGAAGGACAGAAAATTACTTCCTCATTACTATCTACCTTAATTTTTTATTTTTGAAAATGCACGTATGCTAGATTTTCTTACATTGTAGTTCTGTCCGTCCGTATTACTCAACAAGTGTGGGGTTACTATTTTGCAACCATCGTGGGTTAAAATGTTTCGTTCTCCACAATTAAAAAAAAAAGTAATGAAGTGTCGTTCTCTGACTTTTTGCCCTCTTCTTCGTTGGCTTTTCGTTGTCTCTCTCTATTTTCTGACTTTCTTCTCTTCCTCACTCTCTCAAATCTGTTTCTCTAGCACTTATATATAAACAGTTGCTCCACTCTTTTTGCTTTTACGAGGAGCGCTGTCCAAAAACTTCCTCTCTTCTTCTCATCTCTCACACCCAAAACACCCAAAACAAAGACATGACACTGTGACTCTGCTACCCATCTCTTTCCTCTTCAAAGCAGACACGCCCATCATCAGAGACGTAAAACTGATATAGTACTAGCTTCATAGAAAAAGAGAATATTGCAAATCATTAAAGGAGCCATTTATATCCCATCCAGTATAGGTACTATATAGTTTGATCCGTTTCCTCTCTCTCTCTGTCTTCTCTGTATGTAATCACTGGCTTCTCTCAGTTCTCTTAGCTATAGTGTTTTCAATTAATGCACTGATATAGTTTCAGTGTGATTATTGTTCCTGCGGCTCTGGTCTTTTCCTTTTGTTCATCATCTCTTGATTTACATCACCGAATCAGCAATGCAGGCTGACTTGGTGACCCCAGAAACAATTTATTGTTTTGAGGAATTCTCGGTTCCGTTCCATTAACCGCTCTCTTGCCTTATTATTTTTTTTTCCCCTCAAACACAAACGTTACGCAAAAAATCTCCTCAGGATCTTGGATTTGGTGTTATAAACATTTCTTCAAGTATTTCTCAGTAAAGATTTGGTAGCACTTGATGGTGTTTCATTTCCTGTTTTTCTTTTCCTTCCAAAAGGTTCCAGGTGCATGCTACTTTTTTCTTTTAAAGTATTTGTCTATGGCTTCATCAAATTTTCAATGGGTTGTATTCAAAGGATAAAGGAAACCCTTTTTTGTGACATGGAATAATGGAGATTTGATTCCTCTAAACTCTATAAAAGCATCAAGAAAGAAAGTTCATATCTTTTTCATTGTTTAAATCCTTCATCTTCCACTCTGTAATCCTTTCTGTAAAGTCCTCTGTTTCATAAAGAAGAATTCATCTCCACAAAAGTATCAACCTGGCCTTTTCCTATTTCCTGCGGTATCCAAAACATTTTCAACTCTCTCTGTTTCTTTTATAAAAAAAAATTTCTTTCCGTCTACGGTTCTCCTTGGCAGGCTGTCTCCATTTCCCCTGCAACTAGTTCTTTTATAAAACCCCATTGACAACTCCATTATATCCTAATTTAAGCTCCTTGGCTACTAGGTCTGCACTGTAACAAATGATTAAATACAACGAACATAGTTTTCGCTATATTATCTGCTTCATGTCTCATCTCATGTACCATTGTTTTCTGCAACTGGGTCTTTTATAAGTCCTCCTACTATTTCATTACACACTCTGTTTTGTTTTCACTTGAAGACTTTCACTTTTAAAAACCTAATAAATCCTCCTCCTCAGAAACAATATCTCCAGATATTTAACCGCCTAATCCTACTTAATGCTATATAAAGGATAATGGCTTTGCTCAGAATTTGATTCGGTTTTCCATTTGTTTGTTTTTTTTTCTGTTTCTAGAGTGATCGGGAACCAGAGCAATGAGAACGGAAATGAAGAAGATCTCAAAGGTACAAAATCGAATCACATCTCTTTTATTTCGGCGATATTCCTTTTATTTTCTATAACCAACATACCTAAACACATAACTTTTTCGTTATCTTTTCGGTTTATAGCCTGCATGGCCCAAAGTAGTGGCAAGAAAATGGCTAAACATACAGAGTGGAGCAGACGAGTTTCACTCCGATTATTATTCAATAAAAGGTGAGATTTCGTTTTCGGGTTGCGTATCGGTTCTTTTCCTTATTATCGGGCTGCTTTGTACCGGATTGTAATTACATGTGTCTGTTTTTTTTGGGGTTTAAAAACAGACAAAACTGAGAGAAGGAAGAGCTGCTCCGACCAGGATTATTATGTGTACGTGCCGGAAGATTTTTCAGGTACTTTTGTTTTGTTCTCTTCCCCGTGGACTGCCACTTTTACTCATAGTTTTGGGTATTGATTTCGATCTTTCCCGTCAATCTTCAAACGACATGTTCTTTATTGCACCCTAGCCGCATGATAGAGTAGCTTGGTTATTTTGATTAGTCACGGGAACTGAACATGAACAGAAAAAAGTGGGCTCCATTTGGTTTTTGTTGGGTCCCATCCAAGCCTATCGGGTAGACATGGAAGCTCATCTAAATTGTTGCAGTCTCTTTAGTTTCTTGTTGGCTTTTTTTTTTTTTTATGTTTTAAGTGTGTTCCTGGGTTTGTTTCCAACTGGTGTTTTGCTTTTCTTAATTACTAGACCGGTGGTTAATGGACGCCAACGCAACTAGCGGGCGTAAACAGGCGAGAATCGAACCGGAGGCACCACCTGTCACCGGTTCTCAAAATCTCAGGTTTGGTTACAGCAACTTTTGCTAATCTATCTATTTTTGACTTCTTGCTTTTTGAAAAAGACAACCGTGTCCCTGTCACTAATCTTGTTAATGGTTTTAACTAATGGAGATATTGCCATGTTTGGTTTACCAAATCTAATTGTTGGCACTTGGCTTCACGTTTTATTTTTTCCACCGGTTCCTGTTGTTAATGCTAATGTGGCAAACGTTGATGAATTTAATAAGGATAGTGTGTATGGATAGAAATGGCGGAAAAGACATCCCAATTAGCACAAAATCGGATTTGAAGTTACATGGTGGGTAGGAAAAAAGATTACCAAGATAGAGATGCTTAGTTGGCTGTCAATAATTGGAAAAAGTTTTCTAATTAGTTATTGTAATTAAGTCTTTTGGTTTTGTTCTTTAATATCATGGATTAGGAATAATCATGGTGGCTTTTGTCTTAAATCCTAACAGGATGTTCGTGGGGACATGGAATGTTGGAGGGAAATCGCCCCGCGAGAACTTGAACTTGAGAGATTGGCTCAGTTCACCTGCTTCCGCCGACATCTATGTTCTTGGGTATCTCTCCTCTCACTTTCTTTCTTGTTCTAGTTGTATTTGTGTAGCTGTTAGTACTAGTACTACTAGTTAAACCAGCTTGTGTCATTTGTATACAAGCCACCATAATGATTACTGAGCAAATTATTGCAGTCTACAGAAGCAATAAATTACTCCCTAGTAGTAATTACTGAAACACCTTGGAGGAGTAATCTTACCTTTTGTTTATTAAATTTTTGTGCGGAACAGAATTAAAACTTCCAACTGGTCTTGTCAGA
Source organism: Turnera subulata (assembly GCA_028386065.3). Lineage (NCBI taxonomy): Eukaryota > Viridiplantae > Streptophyta > Magnoliopsida > Malpighiales > Passifloraceae > Turnera > Turnera subulata. Next base: position 69,940 of record JAKUCV010007740.1, on the reverse strand, counting down.
ATTCCAACTGAACATATGTCCAATACGAGTCCAATTGACAGCTTCGTTTAACTAGACTTTGAATTTAATAAGAGAACTTGTTTTATGCAGCTTCTTTTACTTGCAGAGTATTTTTTTCCTTATAGATAAACTTAAGCTTAGAGGAGGAAATAACTTTTGAGATCGATCTCATCCCTCGTGGATTACGCAGATTATATTAGATGTACAAAATTGGTTGGGACAAAGTTTCTCTTATTTGATTCAGGAGCTGGTCTAGGAGGACTCTTTAATTAGTGTTGTGCTTTTGGATAACTTAACAACCACTATATTTGTGACTTCTGAAAGTCTAATCCGTGCATTAATACTAAGTAAGCCAGCGTTGAAATATTAATAGGTTTGTTTGATTTATGTTCTTTCTTTATTTGGGTTTCAGGTTCCAGGAAATTGTGCCTCTGAATGCAGGGAACGTGCTTGGTGCAGAAGACAATGGCCCAGCCACCAAGTGGCTTTCCCTAATCCGACAAGCACTGAACAGCAAAGGTGATCAAGACTTCCCTGGGTTTTGCAGCAATTCCACCGAAGAGAAACATTTCTCTTCAGCCCAGGGTGATCAATCCGCTGGTGCAAAGTCCAGAGTCAGCTTCTCTGACTTGCTTTCACAGGAAGATGAGCTTTACAATCAAGATTTCGAGAGGTTGATGGATTCGAATTCTAGTTTTAGCTCAAGCGAAGATGGAGTGCCAACTCCACCTTCCATCTCCGGCAGTACACTGCAGCATCACTACTGCCTGGCAGCGAGTAAACAGATGGTTGGAATCTTTCTATGCGTGTGGGTTCGAACTGACCTTTACAAGCACATTAGCAATTTGAAAGTTTCATGTGTTGGGCGCGGCATTATGGGTTACCTTGGCAATAAGGTTGGATATTGCAATTTTCCACTACAGCTTTGTGACATGACATACTAGTTGTTCAACGTGAAAATTTGACAAGATTAGTGTCCGATTAAGGTTGGATACCGAAGCATTTAGACTATCGTATAAGAACTTCGAAACAAAAGCAAGGCCTACCAGCTTAATTCATGCTTATTTAAGATAGGATGACTGTTTAATTAGTATACTCTTTTAGGAATCTATCTTCTCTTTTCCTATCCTTTCTTCTTGTTTTTACTCTCTTTTGTTTATTTTGTTTATCCTTTATAGTTTTCCTGCGTACAGGGTTCAATTTCGGTGAGTATGGCATTGCATCAGACATCATTCTGCTTTGTCTGCACCCACTTGACTTCCGGGGAGAAAGAAGGTGATGAGGTTAGAAGAAATTCAGATGTTGCTGAAATATTAAAGAAAACAAGATTCTCTCACACTAACAGGAATCTTGGTCAACCGCTGCCTCCGGAGACCATCTTGGAGCATGAGTAAGTAGTAGCTTTGCCCACTTCCTAAGTCTAGTCTTTATAAGGCAATTAATGTTCAATGCGAACTTCTAATGGTTCTTGATAGGAAAACTTATCCTCCTCGTTTTGTTCAATTCAGCGAGATTATTTGGCTCGGAGATTTGAACTATCGACTTGCAGCTGGCCAGGGAGACACACATGAGTTACTTAAGAAGAACGATTGGCAGGCATTATTGGAGAAAGATCAGGTGAGTATATAGATAAACTCTTGCCGCGATACAGTCCATTACAATTTTTTTATATATACTATCTACATATTCTTCAATAAATTTGGTTATATACGGTTTTAACATTAAATGTGTTATTTCTTTGGCAGCTTAGAATGGAGCAAAAGGCTGGTAGAGTGTTTAAAGGATGGAAAGAGGGAAGAATATACTTCGCTCCAACTTACAAGTACCTAACGGATTCTGATCATTATGTTGCCCTACATTCCAAATCTAAAGAGAAAGGTCGCACTCCTGCCTGGTACGATGTCAAATTTTCTTCCATTCTCTATAGATTTTGGTATCATTGTTGAAATTTAGTAGGCCCTGTAGCAGCATCCACTAAGGTCCCGCTAGTGAGGTCAGAAATAAGAAAGTTGCCATAATGATTGTTTTGCATTTAAGACCACCAGCTGAGATTAGGTTTCTGGACACTCATATTTTAATCAAAGCTGCAGTTTTTCTTTCTTTCTCTGTTTGTTTATAAAACCTAACCGACCATACCTGAAAATGGTCCCAGTCAAATTGGCTATTTCAGCACTCACTTGGATAGAAAAATATTGGCTTCCTTTTTGAAGGATACTTAATTTCAACCAATTACTACTAGTATTAATTGTCATTCTCCCGGGGACCAAATTAATGATAGGTTCGGTGAATCAATTTAGTGGCTTGGTTTGATTAATTACAGGCATAAGGCGGATCTCAATCTGTGTCTTGAAAAGTGTTATGTGTTTGATAAAATTAATGCCGTGTGTACAATATTCACGCATCCTGAATCTCTTTCACGTTTTACCCACCTGGGTCAAACGACAGCTAACCATCAAAGCAAGCAAGATTACCAGCTTGTTTCCAGTTGAAACTCCACGTGAAATGATTTTACTTGGGCATCAGATGTCTTGCTTCGCCTAAAGATTTTAAATTAGCAGCAAATAAAGACACGTATTAGTTACGTGTCTCCTCTTAATTAACATCAAGTGGCATAACATGAACAGCCGACCATGTTTAATTTATTTCATATGGCGGGAGTTGACCAAATAGAGATTGCAAATCTCAAGCATTTGCCCTCTATGTATAGAATACATTTTTTGGACTAATATATATTTCATGCTTTGAATTGTTGTATGTTGCGTACAATGTCAACGTTGAATTTTTTTTGTGCATGACATGTGTTGGCTTAAATTTCTTGCATCTAACGTGATTGTGTTCCTTTGGGACTTAATGGCAGGTGTGATCGCATATTGTGGAAAGGCGAAGGTCTTAAACAGATGTGTTACATTAGAGGGGAGTCAAGATTCTCAGACCATCGACCAGTTTCTTCCCTGTTTGGTGTCGAAGTCAACCCAGCAAATAAGAGCAAACCCAACAACACAACCCACAAACCCACCAGACCCTGTCCACCAAGAACGTCTACAAGTTCTGTTTTGCAATCAGCTTGTGTGGCCAAAATCCAAGCAGAGGAACTCTTGATAGTTCCCAGCATACAAAGCTAGCACGAGACGAGACCCCCAGGAGGATAATTAACCACAAGTCTCTCTATTACGAGTAAAAAAAATATGGGCACAGACCAGACCACGTATTTTGTAAAGTAACCCACCACGGAAAAGTCACTGCTGGTTTATATTCTGAAGAAGGAACAGACTGACACCACCCCGTATGCGCTTCCCCGGCATTTTAAACGGTATGGGATGGCGTGCAGGTTTGAGGGGTTGGGGTGATGATTTCCATGATGGGATTGGGGGGTTATAAGGCATATTAGCTCCAGGTCTTTCTTGGATGTTTTCACTATTTTATAACAAACCTTTGGGTATCTAATGGGGTGGGAATTATTATATGTTAAGAGATGAAATTACAAATGCGGATAGGCGTGCTTGCCAATCGCATGCCTGGGTTCTGACACGTGGATGGGCAGGAGGGGACACTGTAAATATAAGGGAGAAAAAAAAGAAGACTATGATGATTGGCTGGGTGCCTATGCAGCTGTGCCCTGTGTTGAACAACAGCAGGAAGAGTGGAGTTTAAGTAACAGGAAAGCAAGGAAATGGGGAGATATAAAAGGATGTTGGATCTCTGGGCTTTGCCTCATGCGTGGTTGTTTCTGAGCCCAAAATGTGATTAAAGGGGTCTTTTCTGATTGGTTCTGCTCAAAAGGAAAAAAGAATTTGCAGCTCAGCTTTTGCAGAGAGTACGCAATCTAGTGTTTTTTTGTTGTATTACTTTTGTGGTTAAAGAAATAGGCATAGATTGGTTTAAAGTGTAGATCAAAAGGAGCAAATGCCTTTTTTCTTGTTTTTGGATGAAAAAAGTGTGAATGCTTTAGAAGAAGCTTCCTTTGCAGTAGATGAGATTAGACATGGCAGTCTGGAGAGGCTATGATGAGGGTTGGCAATTGTTTTATGCCAGCCTTTTGCTCCCTCGAGACAGCCTACTCTGTCATTTTTGTTCTTGTATTGCCCCTAATGGAAATATGCAATTTTTCAGTCAGCTTGTTTATTGGGTTAATATCTTAAGTGAACATGGTAATTGCGGATTAAACCGTCTACTTAAAAGAAAAACAAACAAGGCACCAAGACAGATAAGCTTTCCATTACATTTAGAGTTGCAAATGAAGCGGCCGGCTTGTCAATTGATAAAGTCTACCCTCAATGTATGGTGAAACTGGGCTTCTGAAAGATATTAAGTTGTCCTAATGTAAGTATCTTTTCTAAAAGTTTTATTCTAGACGTCATGATTCCTGGCCTTGCTAAATCTGAATAGTCAAATCTCAGGGCCTGGCTTGTTTTAGCTCAATGCACAAGTTTAATAAACTTTAGACTGCAGAATGGTAAACTGGTTTGTCTGGCAAGAGTTAGTGTAATTGATGATATTTTTGCCTAATTAATTCAGATTTGATCTCGCCATTAGCAGTCTAGCAATTGGTATTTGTTTCAAATTAATTGACCTTTTGCTATATCCAATGCATGCCAGATTTTTTTTCCTTATTTACCCCTTAGAGATAAGACCTACAAGATGGAATAGTCTTTGATAGTTTGGCAAAATTATCTTAAATAAATAATTAATGAAAATGTTAATTTAATCTCTTTATCACAAATCAAAGTTAATGAGTGGTTTCTTAATCTTTGTGCCAAAACCTTAAACGTTAATTAATTTGAAATGGAGGGAGTACATTTGTTGGGATTTTTTTTTTAAAAAAAATGTGGTATATAGTGTAGGTTATAGCCTTGCAATGAGATGTTAGCCATGGAATGAGGTATCACATTCTCCCTCCCTCTAGGTGAACTATACGTTAGGTGATACCTGGTATGTCGCTTGTCTTGCTCATGTCCAGGACACCAAGTTACTGCTCAAGCTGGGCCTAGACCTCTGGCTCCCTCCATGCCTAGGTAACTAGGCAGGTGATGATGTCTCTTGGATAGCCCAGACCAGACACTCATCTCACATGCGCCAAAACCGTAATACAGGCTACAACTTCCTACAGCCGATAAATTTTGCAAATGCGCGGTCCAAAGTTGGGAGGCCCATTAAGATATAATCCATTTACCTATTTTTGTCTCCAGCTCTTCTTTTGTATCGCTGCTGTCAGAACTACAGGGGAATTCACGGGCCCTTTCGTGAAAAGTGTGGAGAACTGGACAACCAGATTAGAAGGCTCATTGATAAAAATAACAGAGACAGTCCACTCCAGATGCAATTCTTGATTTGCTAACAGAGGATAGGTTTCACGCGGGCCAAGCCCTTTTGCACATCATTTTGTACATGTTCTGAGTTATCATTCAGATTACGGTTCTCCTTTTATTTCTTAATATAAGTCAATTTTAGGTTTTTTTACTTTGTTTCAAAGAGTTTCAATAAGCATTTAATGTTATGCGCAAAAAAAAAAACATTTAATGTAACGAACCACTTCGCATGCTGCGTTAGAGATTGTTGACGAAAGATCTGAATCTAGCAAGCCTATGATTCGTCCAAAGGAACCAAAAGATAGCCTCAGACATAAGAATGTCAAGGAAGGGAGCAGAATTGACGGGAGGAGAATTGATGAGTTAATGTGTATGAAGTCTAAAATGATAAAATGCTTAACCAAATTCTGAATTACAACCATTATTATATAACTAAGACATTTATTTCTGGAAAAAAATAGATGATATTTATTCTTGGCCTTCCCTTGGGATTGGGAAGGTTTATGACGAATACCAGCTTGAACTGTATGATTTGGGTTTTTGGAACATAATCGGTTTTTTTTTAAATCCCTGATCTACCAATGGTCTTATTAATGGTAAAATGACACATTATCTGTGTTCCTGTTGAACATGTTTAACATCAATCACAAGTAAAATGAAAAAATAGAAAAGAACCCTCCTTTTATCTATACAATAAGGAGATGAAGTCAATTACAAAAGGATACAAACAATAATAATAATAAGATAATCATTTGCAAGCCGCAAAATAAACACGCGTGTCATGATATCCATAAAATGTTTTTGCTGTTATAAAATATATGTGTTTAGTGAACAAGAAGATGAAGAAGGAGAAAGGTAAACAGCATATCATCGGTATCTTTCATTCATCATATTGCATACATACACCAGTATTATATAGGATAAGATATAAGGGGGTGGGTGTGTTAGGTAGTTAATGACATCCACTTAAAAACACCACGTTTTATAGCACTCCCCCTTGGATGTCATTGTGTGTTGGGTAGAATACGTCTTTTGGAAGCTGCCTCATTAAAAACCTTATCAAGAAAAACCCAGTGGGATAAAAAACTTGGTGAAGGGAAAAAGAGTGCAGTGCGTATTCTACTCCCCCTCATTTTGGCTTCCCTTGATATCATGTTGTTGTTGTATGCCAATCATCCTTGACAATTTTTGGTGACATTTGGTGATGTATGCCTTGTCTGATTACTTTTGATACGCCACTCCTTCAATGCAGGCAGCATTGTTTTCATTTGTTGTTGGAATATCTTCTTCGCTATTTTGCTTTGTGGTCTCAATGATATAGCAGCTTCATCGAACTTAGCCAAGCACCGTCTCAACTAGCTTCTGCATTATTTAAAGTGGTAGCAACAATACTTTGTTTTGTGCTTGCCATGATACTTTAGGTATCTGCTTTGCGCATTATATAAATCAAATTATGATCTACATTTGCAAAACAAACTATAGTCTCCTTGGACTTTACAAGGTTAAAATAATTACATGTCCATTATACTTCAAAATAATGGAGAGCTCCAGGCTTTATGAAAAAGTAGAGCAAAATGAAATTTTGCTAACAAGTTTATGGCAAAGCTTCAGGCTTCATATTACTAGCAAAATATATTGCACTATGATATGGTATTTCAGGACCAGACTATTTTTTTTATGAGATCTTTCATCTCAAATTCTTTCTTAAAATATAGCATGGTACTTGGAAACATCTTCAGGAGTTCCAATAATATTTAGATCACAATAATAGTATCTAAATCATTAGTCATCAACGATGATAATAATTAATTCACATATGAACTAAGTAAAACACATAGAGCAAATATGCAAGAATCATTATAAATATCTAAATTGGTTCAAACTATATGAAGATCAACTTAATTTTTTGTATATTCCCGGGAATTCGTTGCTTCAGGCAACTTAGATCCTTCAGGGATCTTCATGTATATGTCATGACTTATGGATCCATAAAAATAGACTGTAATAGCATCTATTAGATGCATTTCTAATTCTTTTCACAGAATGTCAGACTTATCAAAAATAATTGCATCCACCACAGGGGAGTATATCTCCTCACAATTAATACCAGGTCATTTTGGGTAGAACCTTGTGCTATAAATAGTATTTTGTGCGACAAACCGTGCTTTCCCCCTTTTTCGCACAAGCACCCATTTATACTCGACCGGTTTTATACCATTGTTGTACGAACTTCAGGTCCGAAGAATTTCTCTCTTCACAAGCGAGTCTAACACAACCTTAATTATATCTCTCTATTTTGGCCAATAACTCTGTGCCTACATTCATCAATGTAGGTTCATGATTCTCATTTTTATAATGTTCAGCGCTATATAGAACAAATATTCCGTCGACGGTTATTTCACGTCAGTTCCATCTTGTTTCTAACACTGTAATTGAGATCTCATCATTTTCAATTATTTCAGGTACCTAAGTTACTTCTGGAACTTTATCAATTGTGTCAGAAAAACCAACCTCTTCCGGAGGACTTTTAATTTGAACCTCTACTGGAGGTCTTACTTTCTTATTGGGGCCATCTGATATCTTTGCTCCTTTTTCTCTATCGAGAAGTTTTCTTTGGAACCGAGCATATTCTACGCTTCTGGCGTATTTTGGATTCATTTGCATATTTTAATTGTTCTCCAGGAATATTAAATCGAGCAGGAGCATTTGCAGCTGGTATGGTCACACTTTTAAAATATGTCTGGCAATTGACTTAATATTTTGCAAATGAATCATCTTCTGAATTTCAGGTTCACAGGAATTCGTTTGAGGATCAAAACTAAGCATTGAATAATATTTTAATTATATCTTGATCCAGCTGTTTATTTTCTCCCCCTGATGTTGGGTAAACACATTCATTAAATTTAACAATAAGCAAACCTTGCTATAAATAAATCTCCAATCTTTTAGTCAATAGTTTCAATTACGTTGTAATTGATGGAGATTCATACCCAACATCTATTCCCAATCTTCTTTAAGGACCAAGATTACTATGCTGTGGTGGAGAATTTGGTGCTTAATCAACGGTCCGAAGATGGGAGATATTTTGTGACCAAGAACCAATGCGGAGATCTTATGATCTTATAATATCTTATTGGCTTAATGCACATTTGCTGCGTGTAAAATATCATGTTCTCAAACAGTAATATCTCTTTAGCAATGGTCCTGCAATCAATTGGAAATATTCAATAAACGAATCATCCAGATCGTCCATTATTTCCAATAATATACATTATCCATTGAAGAGATACACCAGCATTATCAAGACATATAGTCTTACAAGATAATTAGGGATGTGTACCCGCAATTGGCTTAATCATAAGCGCGCAATATGCCAACTGGCGTCTAATAAGTACACAATAGACCATCTAGTCGATGCATCGATTAAAATCATAAAAGTACCTAGATGGTTAACATGGCGGATTTATTAGTCCGCGTACACTTCCCTGAATTATTTCCAAAAAAACTTGCTGGTGATACTAGGCCAACCTTATCATAGGAAGGCCAAATAATTAATTTGCAGCAAACAAACACATAGAAATTCATTGATTGTAAAAACTTATGATTTTTCAACCGAATGAATTTTGTGCATCATTATTGATCCGGGATGGCCCAACCGGTCATGCCAAACAATAAATCAACAAACCAACTTCAAGTTGGTGAAACGCCCCGACCCGTATTTACCTTACACAATAAACACGTGCCGGAACTGTGACAACCCAACCAAAATAAGCCCAAGCATACAGTGTATACAACTGAAACCCGGGCCCAACAGCCCAAAATAGGAAACATCATAAATAACAAAACCGGCCCAATGGCCCAATAATATCAATAAAATGCACAGCGGAAGACTTTAATAACTCACAAACACTGTATGCGACACTGATGCAAACTATGGATCCAAGCCCTGTCCAAGGGATAACGCCGCTACTTGTCTGGAATGCACCAAACCTGTACCAAAAATAACTCATCCTACGGGATGAAAGCCCGCAGGTGAGGGGTGAGTCCGAAGTGCTCACCGACGAAGGAAAGACAGTCAATATGCACACTAAAATTACTCAAGTCAAAAACAGGCAAAAAAAAAAACCAAAAGACTCAAGTAAAAATCCAATTTTCCAATTTTAACTTTTTCGGGCCCCGTCACGGATAAGCTAGAGGTCAGACCTGGTTATCAACACATTCCGGGTGCCAGACCAAATCCAGAGAACCCAGGGATCGACATCCCAAAAATAATCACGGGATAGACATCCCAAGCATAGACATGCTTATCACAAGAACCCAGGTCACGGCCACCACGAAACAGTCTTAAACCATCGAGTCGTACCACTACTTATCACGTGACAATTATATTACCGTCATTAAAATCAAATCACAGGGATCGACATCCCTAACCAAAATACCGGTCCCCATCCAAAAATCAAGGATCGACATCCTTATCTCAAATTATTAAGTAATTTCGTTATATCTTAAATCAAAACGACACAAGGATAAACATCCAAAACCAACATGGGATAAACATCCCGACCACAATCACAACAAATGCATCCAACAACAATGCAATAAACATCAAGCACAATAACTGAGTAATACAGGCACATATTGAAGGAAATCCATCCTCACCTTGGCCGATTACTCAACTCCGGAAACAATGACCGGTCCGACGCCGGCTCCTCGGGAAACTGCCCGATATCCAAACCTATACAGCAAAACAACATATACACATAAATGCACATAATCGGTATACTATGATGCCAATATTGCGAATTTAACCCATCCTGGTTACATATCTTTTATTATCATCTTTTACCGAAAATATAATACCGTACGTATTTCCGAATATAATTTCGGTACCATACTTTAATTAAAACTCTTTTCAAAATAATTTCATAAATAACTATAATTTTCAAAAATTATAGTCACCATAATTTTTCCAGAAAAATAATAAGCTATTTATAATTTTCAGAAAATATTTATAGTATTTATCTTTTTCTAAATACACATAATAATATTTTCCAACATAAAATATAATTATCTTTAATTTTCAAAGTACATATATATATATATATTCCTCAACCATAATTTTCCAGAGAAAAATAATACATAGATTAAATTGAGACGCCCCGACCCGTATTTACCGTACACAGTAAACACGTGCCGGAACTGTGACAACCCAACCCAACAAGGCCTAGCATACAGTGTATAAAGCTTAACCCTGGCTCAACAGCCCAAAAGTATAAACAACAATATGGCCCTACGGCCCAACATCAATAACATCAATAATAATGAAACTGGCCCAATGGCCCAACAACATGCGAGGGGTGAGTCCGAAACGCTCACCGACGAAAGATAAACAGTGATATATTCAACCATAATACTTTCGAAGTAAAACAACCATCATAACAGATGAATCTAACATAAACAACACGACAGAGAAATCTTACTAAATCATATCTAAGCCATGACCATCTAATACTGACTGTACCGTACACTAGTGCCCGATCGGGACACTTCAACTCTACTACATGTTGGGTAACCGACCCAGTCTCAACAGACTATACTACACACACTCTAGTCCTGACAGACTATACCCAACTAAGGTTCTTCATCGTATGTTGACTTACCACTACTATGCCTGTAGATCATCTAACCCGGTACCAAAACAATCTCTACATCTCGTGAGCCTCGCTCACCGGGTAGCCGGCAACCAACGACAATAATTAACACTCGTAAACTGGCAACCTATGCCGACCATAGTCAACCGACTAAACTGAGGACTGACAACATCCAAAGGTATGATCATGAGACTCCATGCAAATGAACATATCACGTCATAGCCCAATAAGCAAACGCACATTTCAAACAAAACTGAGCCAAGACCAACAAAAGAATATTTATTATTATTTCCAATTTTTATCTTCCGGGCCCGTCACTGGACAAGCTAGGGTCGTACCTGGTTATTAACTAATTCTGGATGCCAGGCCCCACCACAATCCGGGATCAACATCCCCATATCTCAAATCCGGGATCAACATCCCAATATCTCAAATCCGGGATCAACATCCCAATATCACAAATACGGGATCAACATCCCAATATCACAAATCCGGGGTCAACACCCCAACCAACAAACCCTCTGGCCATGACACCACAGAACTAGTCTCTAACCATCTAGTCGTATCACTACTTTCCAAGTGACAATTACATCATCATCTCAATATCAAGTCCAATTCCATTTCCAATACTCTTTATTCTTTCCTCAATTATCCACTTAGACCATAGACCAGTTCATCATTATTCTCTACATAATATCACAAATCCAATATCACAGTCTAACATCATCAATGATAACCACAGCAGTCAAACAGCCGGCAATCAACATCTCAGCAGTTCAATCAAAGCTCACAACAACAACATCATAGCAATCAATCAACCAGCAATATTCATTCCAGTAGTTCCATCGAACAGTAAAAATACACAAACAACAAAAATGCACACACAGCATTACGGGCACATATCAAGGTTTATCCATCCTCACCTTGGCCGTTTACTCAACTTCTGAAAACAATGTCCGGTCCGACGCCGGCTCCTCGGGAAACTGCCCGATATCCAACCTATACCACAAATAATGTATACACATAAATGCACATAAGAGTATGTCATGATGCCAGTACTATGAAATATCCCATCCCGGTTCATATTCGTTATTATTATCTTTTACCGAAAATAATTAACCATAAGTATATCCGAATATAATTTCAGTACCATACTTTAATTAAAACTTCTTCTTTTTTTTTCAAAATATATTTTCATAATTATAATTTCCCAAAAGTAATAATCTTCATAATTTCCTGAAAAAGATAACTTACGTATGTATATATATTTCCAAATAAAACTATTTACCATACTTTATTTACCAAATATTATTATATTAGGAAACTATATTTCTAGAAAAAACAGTTATACGAAGTTACTTCCTAAAAATAAATTCGTATTAATAAATATACCTATATACTTTCTTTTCCAAATAGCATTTACAATAATTATCCAAAATTACCGATTATTTCCTTCCCAGAAATTATTATTTACTAAGTATATATATATATTCCCAAATTATTTATTTCCCAAAATTATTCCCTTTTCAAAATTACATTTTCAGAATTATATAGTCTTTATATATAAATCCAGATTTTATTTTTATTATTATTTTATTATTTTATTTATTTCTGGATTGGGCCAATTAGTGTTGGTCCAGGCCTTGCATAGTACCAAGTCCAGACCCATCCAGGCCCAGACTCAGCCCCGCAGCCCAGTCCAAACCTAAGCCCACAACCCATCATCACGAGCCCAAAACTAACCACAACCAACAAAACTCAGCCCATATACCCAAGCCCACTATCAATATCTAACCCATCAGCCCAAACAGAGAAAAACCCCCCAGCCCAAACCAACAACCAAAATCCACATCCTTACAACTGGGTCAACCCGACTCAAGCCACACACACCCGGGTCACCATCAACCCGTGGATGCTCACCTTGATGAGCAGATGACGGCGACGGTGAGGCAGCGGCATGAGACGGCGAACAACAGCGTGAGAGGAGCTCGGGGCGACGGCGACGAGGAAGAAGGAAGGCCAGCGGGTCCGGGCGTCGGCAGCTGGTGGCGTTCGTCGGCGAGGAGCTCGAAGGAGGAACGGCGGGCGGCTGGCCTCAACAGCGACGAAGGCGAGGGGTTTGGAGGCGAATCTGCACGGCAAAGGCAACGATGCGAGGTTGCAGGTGGGTCGTGGCCGTCTGCAGGCTCGTCTCATCCCGGAATTGCTTGGCGGTGGCGAGACGTGGAAGGGGTGGAAGAGAACGACGGGGCGCGATGCAGATGGGAGGAGGGCGGCGGCGCATCGCGAGGAGAAGAGAGGAATAGGGGCGAGGACGGCGGCAGATTTGTAAAAGTGGGGAGAAGGGGCGATGGCGATTCAGAGGAAGGCGAGAGGAGAAGAGACAGGGGAGGCAGATTGAAGCAGAAGGAAAAATAATTGGAGGAGAATGATTGAGGGGGAGATGAAGATGACAAGGAAGAAGAAGAAGACAAGAGAAAAAGAGGAGCAAGTGGGGAGGAAGTGTCGGTCACGGGCGCAGGCGGCTGGAAGAAAAGAAAAGATGGAGAAGAAAAGAAAAGAAAGGAGAAAAAAAAGGAAGGGGAGGAAAAGAAAGAAAAGAAAAATGAGAGGTGGGGCCCGCACGACTGAAGGAAAACCCGGGAAAGAGAAGAAGAAATGTAACCGGGAAAGAGGAAAAGGAAGGAAAGAGGAGAAAGAAGAGTGGCTCGGGGCAAGCCTCATATGGCCGGTCCGGATTCTCGCGTCGGAATCTCGTAGACGCAGGGATACTCTCGTCTTTCCGACAAATTCCGTCCCGAGTCCAAAAATTACAACTTGGGCTCGGAAAATCCGATTAATCCTCCTGAACGTCGTCCAAGTCTCGGAACTGAAAACCGAGGCTCGATTAGTTAGAAAGATACTCCCGAGCGCAGGAAAATTCTCGGTTTCGAAAAACGACTCCCGTTTTATCTCGAATTAATTACCCAAGATTAATTCAACAGTAAATCACGGTAAAACAATTTCTACAGTCCCGGTAAAAATCCAAATTTTACCCGGGCTGTTACAGTCTACCCACCTTAAAAAGAATTTCATCCCCGAAATTCCGTCTTATCTGTGGGTCCTACCACGATAAGCTTCTGGCACACTCTGCCAGGTGCCCAATTCAACTTGAGATACCGCTTATACTCTTAAGCGACATCTCATCCGCTTATAAATACCAAACCTCACAGCTGGGACATTCACTCTCAGCCATGGACTCTCCACTTCGTTCTCGAACGACCTCAGACTCTGAGAACAACAGCTACATCGGTGGCAAGGCTTTCCCGACAAGCTCCGATGAAGAGCCTCCGAAGAAGCGGTTCAAGACCAACATCATCGGTCTGGAGGAGCACATGGTGGTCTCCCCAAAGCGACGGAAGAAGCGTGCCAGCAAGAAGGCTGAAGACAAGAAAGGCAAAGCGGTAGCTGAAAGCAGCACTCCGCAACAGAAGTTGACGCAGCTGAACGTCTCCCTGAGGAAGATCAGCTCGGCGGTGGCGCAGATTGAACTGGTGTGCGCGGAGCTGTTCCCGCACTTAAGAAACGTCCAACAGCTTGTAAAAGATCTTGAGAAGCAAGTAACTTAGTAGAGTACTTCTTCTTCGATGTAAACTGTTATGAATTAATAAAATAAGTTCCTTTTGAAATCAAATTTCTTGAATTATGAATTCTCTTATTAAGATTTGAAAGTTCATATTTAACTGAAAAGAAACAAAATATTTAAAACATAACCAAAACCGTCATGAATAAAATCGAACATAATGATGTTAAAAACAGGTCCGATAAAACGAATTATAACCGACATAAAGACAGTAAAAACAAAACACGACTCGTTTAACAAAATCAAAACAACAAAAAAAGAAATTAAAACAAGATATGTTTTCATGCTCGGCGCTCTAGTTCGGTCGTGTCCATTCTCAATCCTGAGAAACGTGACACGTACAGTTAACGGTGATGTCGGTTAACCCCGTAAAGAAGACATCCGTTAACTGGCAAGGCGATATTCACGGGAACGTCCTGTGTCCCTCGAAAGACACGTTACCCACTTGTTCACAATTTCCGCATAAGCCAAAACGTCTGTCAAGGCTCGTATCTCTCCACGATGTCCGAACAGCTGTGAGCTTGTCGCACATGCACTCTACTCGAGATACGGCCCCATCCGTCTAGCCTCAACGGTCACGGACGCTTGTGATAAAAGATGCAGGAAAAATGTAGTAAGACCATGAAAACAAAAGACAAGGTAGCCAGAGCGAAGAAAATCGTAAGAGGGAAAAAGGCTGAAAAGACTCTGGCATGGGTCCGAAAATGCGTAAAGCAATAAATGCAAGCAACGGTAAAATTTTTAAAAAGCAAAATCTTCAAAATCGAAAACGGTAATCACGCTCCCCATAAGTGTATAAAAGAAGGAGCGGTGATGTGTAAATCATCAAAAGCATTTTAAAAGCAAACAAAACGCTCAAGCAAAAGAAAACACCACGTTCAAAACAAAACCCCACACGTCCAATTCAAGATGTCTGCTCCCTCGTCGGTGTTCTTTGTTGAAGGTGCCAATCTTGGCAGAAGGAACCGACTGGCTTACAGCATGGTTAACGAACGTGCTGAAGAACTGCCGAACGAGCTCGGCAGAATGCCACGACTGGTCTTTGTCGACGAGCTCTACTCCTCAAGATTCTTCGTCACTCCCATGGAAGAGGTATTCTTCCTAGAGGATCGCGGCACTCTGAGGACTTCATACTACGGCTCAGCAAACTCCGTGATGTTCTTCATCTCGGATAGGCTTCAAGAGTTCAACCTGGAGTCCACTTGCCAGACTGTGGAGCAAGGTGCTTACTACCAGCTCTCAATGACAGCCCAGAGCATACCCAGAATGACTCGGCTACCTCCAACCTGGCCAAAGGTACGGCT
>JAKUCV010007740.1:23605-53566 GCA_028386065.3 Turnera subulata | reverse complement strand
AAACCCCGCAGGCGAGGGGTGAGTCCGAAACGCTCACCGACGAAAGATAAACAGTGATATATTCAACCATAATACTTTCGAAGTAAAACAACCATCATAACAGATGAATCTAACATAAACAACACGACAGAGAAATCTTACTAAATCATATCTAAGCCATGACCATCTAATACTGACTGTACCGTACACTAGTGCCCGATCGGGACACTTAAACTCTACTACATGTTGGGTAACCGACCCAGTCTCAACAGACTATACTACACACACTCTAGTCCTGACAGACTATACCCAACTAAGGTTCCTCATCGTATGTTGACTTACCACTACTATGCCTGTAGATCATCTAACCCGATACCAAAACAATCTCTACATCTCGTGAGCCTCGCTCACCGGGTAGCCGGCAACCAGCACGAACCATACCCAATCAACATCACAAACCGGTCCCCGGGTAGAATCACAACACAACACGGCAACAGCAGTCACCACAACAACTTGTAACCACAACATCAACAATACTCAATATCTGATCAAAACGACAAGAGATACTCATCCAACAATTATCAAAAGAAGCCAACAAGCAAAGGACAACTGGCAACCGATGCCCACGATAGTGGACTACTCACAACCAACGACAATAATTAACACCTGTAAACTGGCAACTTATGCAGACCATAGTCCACCGACTAAACTGAGGACTGACAACATCCAAAGGTATGATCATGAGACTCCATGCAAATGAACATATCACGTCATAGCCCAATAAGCAAAAGCACATTTCAAACAAAACTGAGCCAAGACCAACAAAAGAATATTTATTATTATTTCCAATTTTTATCTTCCGGGCCCGTCACTGGACAAGCTAGGGTCGTACCTGGTTATTAACTAATTCTGGATGCTAGGCCCCACCACAATCCGGGATCAACATCCCCATATCTCAAATCCGGGATCAACATCCCAATATCTCAAATTCGGGATCAACATCCCAATATCACAAATCCGGGATCAACATCCCAATATCACAAATCCGGGGTCAACACCCCAACCAACAAACCCTCTGGCCATGACACCACAGAACTAGTCTCTAACCATCTAGTCGTACCACTACTTTCCAAGTGACAATTACATCATCATCTCAATATCAAGTCCAATTCCATTTCCAATACTCTTTATTCTTTCCTCAATTATCCACTTAGACCATAGACCAGTTCATCATTATTCTCTACATAATATCACAAATCCAATATCACAGTCTAACATCATCAATGATAACCACAGCAGTCAAACAGCCGGCAATCAACATCTCAGCAGTTCAATCAAAGCTCACAACAACAACATCATAGCAATCAATCAACCAGCAATATTCATTCCAGCAGTTCCATCGAACAGTAAAAATACACAAACAACAAAAATGCACACACAGCATTACGGGCACATATCATGGTTTATCCATCCTCACCTTGGCCGTTTACTCAACTTCTGAAAACAATGTCCGGTCCGACGCCGGCTCCTCGGGAAACTGCCCGATATCCAACCTATACCACAAATAATGTATACACATAAATGCACATAAGAGTATGTCATGATGCCAGTACTATGAAATATCCCATCCCGGTTCATATTCGTTATTATTATCTTTTACCGAAAATAATTAACGATACGTATATCCGAATATAATTTCGGTACCATACTTTAATTAAAACTTCTTCTTTTTTTTTCAAAATATATTTTCATAATTATAATTTCCCAAAAGTAATAATCTTCATAATTTCCTGAAAAAGATAACTTACGTATGTATATATATTTCCAAATAAAACTATTTACCATACTTTATTTACCAAATATTATTATATTAGGAAACTATATTTCTAGAAAAACCAGTTATACGAAGTTACTTCCTAAAAATAAATTCGTATTAATAAATATACCTATATACTTTCTTTTCCAAATAGCATTTACAATAATTATCCAAAATTACCCATTATTTCCTTCCCAGAAATTATTATTTACTAAGTATACATATATATATTCCCAAATTATTTATTTCCCAAAATTATTCCCTTTTCAAAATTACATTTTCAGAATTATATAGTCTTTATATATATATCCAGATTTTATTATTATTATTATTATTTTATTATTTTATTTATTTTTATTTATTTCTGGATTGGGCCAATTAGTGTTGGTCCAGGCCTTGCATAGTACCAAGTCCAGACCCATCCAGGCCCAGACTCAGCCCATGCGCAGCCCAGTCCAAACCTAAGCCCACAACCCATCATCACGAGCCCAAAACTAACCACAACCAACAAAACTCAGCCCATATACCCAAGCCCACTATCAATATCTAACCCATCAGCCCAAACAGAGAAAACCCCCCCAGCCCAAACCAACAACCAAAATCCACATCCTTACAACTGGGTCAACCCGACTCAAGCCACACACACCCGGGTCACCATCAACCCGTGGATGCTCACCTTGATGAGCAGATGACGGCGACGGTGAGGCAGCGGCATGAGACGGCGAACAACAGCGTGAGAGGAGCTCGGGGCGACGGCGACGAGGAAGAAGGAAGGCCAGCGGGTCCGGGCGTCGGCAGCTGGTGGCGTTCGTCGGCGAGGAGCTCGAAGGAGGAACGGCGGGCGGCTGGCCTCAACAGCGACGAAGGCGAGGGGTTTGGAGGCGAATCTGCACGGCAAAGGCAACGACGCGAGGTTGCAGGTGGGTCGTGGCCGTCTGCAGGCTCGTCTCATCCCGGAATTGCTTGGCGGTGGCGAGACGTGGAAGGGGTGGAAGAGAACGACGGGGCGCGATGCAGATGGGAGGAGGGCGGCGGCGCATCGCGAGGAGAAGAGAGGAATAGGGGCGAGGACGGCGGCAGATTTGTAGAAGTGGGGAGAAGGGGCGATGGCGATTCAGAGGAAGGCGAGAGGAGAAGAGACATGGGAGGCAGATTGAAGCAGAAGGAAAAATAATTGGAGGAGAATGATTGAGGGGGAGATGAAGATGACAAGGAAGAAGAAGAAGACAAGAGAAAAAGAGGAGCAAGTGGGGAGGAAGTGTCGGTCATGGGCGCAGGCGGCTGGAAGAAAAGAAAAGATGGAGATGAAAAGAAAAGAAAGGAGAAAAGAAAGGAAGGGGAGGAAAAGAAAGAAAACAAAGATGAGAGGTGGGGCCCGCACGGCTGAAGGAAAACCCGGGAAAGAGAAGAAGAAATGTAACCGGGAAAGAGGAAAAGGAAGGAAAGAGGAGAAAGAAGAGTGGCTCGGGGCAAGCCTCATATGGCCGGTCCGGATTCTCGCGTCGGAATCACGTAGACGCAGGGATACTCCCGTCTTTCCGACAAATTCCGTCCCGAGTCCAAAAATTACAACTTGGGCTCGGAAAATCCGATTAATCCTCCTGAACATCGTCCAAGTCTCGGAACTGAAAACCGAGCCTCGGTTAGTTAGAAAGATACTCCCGAGCGCAGAAAAATTCTCGGTTTCGAAAAACGACACCCGTTTCACCTCGAATTAATTACCCAAGATTAATTCAACAGTAAATCACGGTAAAACAATTTCTACAGTCCCGGTAAAAATCCAAATTTTACCCGGGCTGTTACAGAAATTTCCAGAAATTAATTTCATGATATTTATATATATTCTAAATAATATTAGTTTTTCTCCAAAACAGAACTTAATTATTTATCAAAGTATATATATTTATATTATCCTCAAAATACAAGAATTAAATTGAACATAATTTTCTAAAAGCAAATATATAATTTTTTTCCAAAATTATATACCAGAAAATATATATATATATTGTTTTGTTAAATTAAAAAAAATAAATCGGACTGGGCTGAACAGGACCAAGCCCAGACCAAGGCAGCAGGCCCGCCAAGGTCCGGCCCAGCACCTGCCCACAGCCCAGCCCACGCGAACAACCCAACCCAGAGTAGGCGACCCGACCAGAAGATACGGGTCGGACGCGGCTCACCCCACGGGTTGCAGCAACGGCGGCGCGACGAGCGACAGGGACGGCGAGAGGAAGGCTAGCACGGAGTCGGCGACATCGAGGCGACTCGACTGGCGGTGGAAAGGCGGCGCTGCGTCGCCGGTGTCGTCGTCAGCGGCACGGAGAGTGAGATCCGCGGGTTTCGCCGCGGGTCAACGGCTCTGCGTTGCGCGTCCGGCGGCTGAATCAGTCGGGGGAGGCGGCGTTGAGAAGGCGACGGCGAGGCGAAGGCGAGGCTGGTGGCGGTGCGACGAGACACGGCCCAGAGCTCTTCGACGTGTACAGTAACGCTCGGGAGGAAGGTGGTGAACTGTTCACCCATTTTTTTTCAATTTTCTTTTTCTGAATTTCCTTATTTTCTTTCTTTTCTTTTTTTTTTTCATTTGCTATTTTATTTTTTTTCCTTTTCTTTTTTTTTCTCTTTTTCCTCTCTGTTTTCTTCCTTCTTTCGATTTTCTTTTTTTTTTCTTTTTTTTCTTTTTCTCTCTTTTTCTTTTTCTCTCTTTTCTTTTCTTTTTCTCTCTTTTTTTTCTCTCCTTTTCTCTTTTTTTTCTCTTCTCCTCTTCCTCTCCTTCTGCTTTCTTTTTTTTATAGATGGAAAATTACTATGCAACGTGTGATTCCTTAATAATGCAGTGCATTATTAAGCGAGTCCAGTCCGGACCAGAAAATAACTGATACCCCCTTTAGTTATTTTCCGGTGTGATTTTCCGAGAAATTCCGAAACCCGAAAAATACCAACTTAGGCCCGAAAAATCCACGGAAAATTCACGAGTGCGGGAAAACTCTCGGTTTCAAAAAACGACGCCCGATTTACCTTGAATTAATTACCCAAGATTAATTCAACAGTAAATCACGGTAAAAGGACTTTTACAGTCCCGGTAAAAATCAAAAATTTTACCCGGGCTGTTACAGTTGGTGCCAGCTTCAAGCTGCTATATCTGTGCCAGCTTCAGGCTGCAATATAGGTGCCAGCTTCAGGCTGGATATGAGAACTTAGGGAAATTATTTACCAGCTTCTGGTTGATGCATACCAGCTATAAATTACATATCTATCAGCCATCTTCTAGTTGGTCTCAGCTTCGGGCTGTGCAAACTGTGTATTTAAAAACATAAAATTGCTAGCTTCAAGCTAGTACATTCCAGCTTCTGGCTGGATATGGTAAGTTTCAATTATTCAAATATTTATGTAGTACAATCTAAAGAGTAACGCTGGTAAACTTTTCACAACTTGCTAGTTAGCTACGAAAGTGGCCTTTTAATATAGAGATATTCAGTATCTCATTCACATATCGTCTCAATACAATATTCTCTCACGAATAGGAGAGCAGAACTCGTTTTTCACAGTTTATTCTTCTGCTGTAGGGGTACATATAGTATAGGTAGGTGCAACAGCATTCAAATATAGTTTTTCAAGTTTAATAATACTCCCCCTTGAATGCTGTTGCACTTTAGGTATAAGAAATTTTACTCTTTCAGGAGTATAATAAAATCCATGCTCTTCCAGAGCATAAACATCTTAGTCTTCCGGAGCAAGTTATTCTATAATAAAACTTGTGCTCTTCCAGAGCATAATAGATACTTTGCTAAAGTATAGTGAAAGTTACACTCTTCTGGAGCTTATCTACTCTTCTAGAGTGTAGTAAACTTATGCTCTTCAAAAGCATATTAATCTTCTTCTCCTTTTGAGATTGTACTATCATATGTTACATATGGCATATTCCGTTTGAGTTTTAGAGTCAATGTTGTACCCAATAGATAAATAATTATTTCAACTTATGCATGAGAATAATTCCTCTATGTGAATGTTCTCCTATAATGGATCCTTTATGCAATAATAATATGCATGTTTTCCCTTAGCCTTGCCATTGTCATAGCCTTCATGATCATAATAGTTAAAATAATTTTATCCTCTTTTCACGGCAACAGGCATAATCATAATCATGCTGTCTCATTCACTTCAGGGAATGGAGCAGAATCGATTTGATAGGATCCGTAACAATTTCTTTTATTACCGTAAATAGGAATATTTTGTACTCTTCAATAGTATATGCTCTTCCAGAGCGTAAACATATGATCTTCTAGAACATAGTAACTCATGCTCTTCTGGAGCATATTAAAACTTATGCTCTTCTGGAGCGTGTTAATCTTATTTTCATGTTGAGATTATACTTTTATATGAATAATTTCCGTTTATTAAATACAAAATACGTCATTGTTCGAGAAACGACAGTTTCATGTTCAGATTAAAAATTAAGCAGTAATAAAGATAAACATAATGTAATAAAAATAACAAAAATAATAAAGCTGAACATAAAATAAAATCATTCAAAATAAATTAACTTGCACCTTCATGGTAAGCAAGATAATAATATTGTCCAAATATCATGGTCATCAATATTGACCAAATATGGTTTCATCAATATTAGATTTGCCATTCAGGGGGCACTTGATAACCATTTATTCGATGCCTTTTTATAAGGCTTGTTTGTGACCAATTGAAAATTCATAATTATGACCAAAATTATCATGTACAATCGTATTCACTTCAGGTGCATACACTTGCAATAAAATTTCGGGAGAATATTCATCTTTTGGTGGTCACATTTTTCTCCCATTTTTTTTCTTTTAAAGATCTGCTGGATCTTTTGACCGTAAGGCATACAGTCTTTGCTTTATGTTCTATTTTATTACGTCTTCCAGACGATTTGCATTTAAATGTATTCAATGCCCATAACAAATTTCTTTCGTAAATATTTGTAACATAATTCCAAAATGAAATAAATAAAAGACTTAAATAAAATAAATAAACATGGGCCTTTTATTTATTAGCCCAATTAAAATTAAATATATGAAAATTAAATGCAATGGGCCTTGTACGAGCCCAATCAAAACGTAGATTAAAGCAAGAAAATAAATATAATGGGCCTTTTCATAGCCCAATAAGTAACCGAAAATTAAATGCGATGGGCCTTGTACGAGCCCAAAACGTAAATGAAATTAAAGCGAGAAATTAAATGCAATGGGCCTTTTAATAGCCCAATCGTAATTTAAATAAAAAAACATAAAATATGCTTACTCGATAAGTCTTTCAACAGTAATATATAATATATCATACTTATACCCGATTATTAAATGCAATGGGCCTTTTAATTGCCCAATCGTAATTTAAATAAAAAAAAAACATAAAATATGCTTACTCGATAAATCTTTCAGCAATAATATATCATACTTGTACCCGGTTATTATTCCGGTATATAATACCTTTTTCAAAATTATTTTCATGATAATAATAATTATTTTCTCGTATTATAGATTATTTTTTTTATTTTTCAGAATTATATTTATTATTTTTCCCTTTTTTTAATTCTGGACTGGGCCGTGAATAGTGCCAACCCAGGCCCCAAGGAAGGAGCCCAGGCGCAGGCCACACATCAGGCCTAGCTTCCAAGTAGCCAAGCCCATGCCTCCAAGTAACCAAGCCCAGTTACCCAAAGGTCCAGACAACACCCAAGCGCGGGTCAAACCCGACTCGGACCACGACCCGTCCGGGTCGTCTTCAACCTCTGGCGGGTGC
Source organism: Turnera subulata (assembly GCA_028386065.3). Classification (NCBI taxonomy): domain Eukaryota; kingdom Viridiplantae; phylum Streptophyta; class Magnoliopsida; order Malpighiales; family Passifloraceae; genus Turnera; species Turnera subulata. The sequence continues at coordinate 45,996 of JAKUCV010007740.1, read as the reverse complement.
TCTTCCTGCAACTGCGTGCGCGAACCGGGGCGAGTGGCGTGAGGTAGAAGGCGGCACGGTGGAGAGGAAGCGCCTGCAGGTGGAGGCCATCGCTGCTGCTGCTGTGGCGGCTGGAGTGGCTGCGGCGGGCGGCTGCAAATGCCTCGTCCGTCGAGCGTAGACGAGGAGAGGCGAGGCAGCGAGCGGAGCGGCACGACCGGTGAGAAGGACGGCCGGTCCTGGCGGCGTGCGAGGAAGGAGGATGGCTGCAGGGGGAACCAGACCCGACGGGGCTTGTCGGGTCAACGGGAGTGGCCGTCGGGTTTCCTCATACCGGCGGCGCGTCCGGCAGCGGCAATGGGTGGAGGAGGCGTCGTTCGGTCGGCGACAGCGAGGGCGAGGCGATGGTGGTGGCGGTGAGACGAGCAGCTGCTTGGAACGTCTCGGAGTGAACAGTAGCAGGGGGTAGGAGGAAGGTGACGCGACTGTTACCCGGTTTCTGTTTTTTCTTTTGGTTTTCATGCTTTGCTCGGATAGAGTCGATCGTGCTGATAACGTGTTATAAAATATATGTGTTTAGTGAACAATAAGATGAAGAAGAAGGAGTAAGGTAAACAGCAGATCATCGGTATCTTTCATTCACATGTTGCATACATACACTAGTATTATATATGGAGAGATATAAGGGGGTGGGTGTGTTAGGTGGTTAATGACATCCACTTAAAAACTGTTGGTGAGTGGGTTCCTTCTCATTGTGGGCCCACCACTAGAATTAATGGAGCACTAATTGCTATTAGTGGAGCAGTTAGTGGAGCTTTGCAAATTGGTCCCTATAGTTGTAAAATCTTGCAATTTGGTCCCTGCGGAGTGCCTATAAATAGGCTCCTCATTTGCTCTTCAAAATCATCCCATTCATTCACAACAGTAGTGAATAAGAGAAGAGAGTGAGAGATAGAGAGAGTGTTGGAAGGAGGGAAGAAATTTAGGAGAAAATATTCCTTAATATTTTCTCAAATCCCCTCTTAAATTAGGGAGTGACAAAATAGTGAGAAAAAATACCTTAGGGTATTTTTGACAAACACTTGGGAAACACCTTGTGAGACACTATTTTGGGTAGAACTCTAGGTTGATTATACCCCTAAAATTTAGGGAAGTCTCTCTTGTAAGCCTACTATTTATAGTGGAAGTTTTTCCGGTGGGATCGGGATTGTGGACGTAGCCCGGAATTTGGATGAACCACGTTAAATATTGTGTGTGATTTATCTCTTTTTGTCCTCCACTTGTTTATTTCTTTGTGAGGTGATATTATTTCCGCAAGATGGTGCCACCGGGCCCAACAACTGGTAGCGGAGCAGAAGGTTCGTGCTTTGTCAAGTGCAAGGTTATGAATTAATACACTGTGCAAGTGAGTCCTGTCTAGGAGACTGGGTTTTAAGTGAACCTTTGTTCCTCCAGTCTTTCCTGGGGATTTATCTTGGAATGATAATTCTGTCTTAGGAGATCGGCTAGGCCATCTTTCTTGGGAATTATCGAATCAGTTCAATTCACTGCTTGTACGGGCACTATTCACCGCAAGAATTTTCCTAGATCGAGGAGCTAGTTAATCTTTGATCCAGATGGAGGCGAGGATAAACAAGATGATTACTCTAGACGGTACTAATTACCACTTATGGAGAAACAAGATGAAGGATCTCCTATTCGTGACGAAGATGCATTTACCGGTGTTTAGTACGGTAAAACCTGAAGAAAAGTCAGACGAGGAGTGGGAGTTTGAACACATCCAAGTCTACGGTTATATACGGCAATTTGTTGAGAATAATGTTTACAACCACGTTTCTGGCATTGAGCATGCTAGAACACTGTGGGAAAAGCTCGAAGAATTATATGCCTCAAAGACAGGGAACAACAAGCTATTTCACTTGACGAAGCTGATGCAAGTAAAATACGAAGAAGGCAAAATGGTTACAGATCACCTTAATGAGATGCAAGGGATCGTGGACCAACTGTCTAGCATGGGCATAAAATTCGACGATGAGGTGCTTGCTCTTATGGTCTTGGCGACACTCCCAGATTCATGGGAAACCTTGAAGGTGTCAATCACAAACTCTGCACCTAACGGTGTCGTGAGTATGGCAACCGTCAAAAGTGGCATTATGAATGAAGAGATGAGACGAAGAACACAAGGCTCGTCTTCTTCACAGTCAGAGGTCTTGGCTACAGTGACGAGGGGGAGAAGTCAGAACAAAGGTCAAAGTAGCAGAGACAAGAGCAGGGGTAAATCCAACAAGTTCGCCAATGTTGAGTGCCATCACTGCAAGAAGAAGGGCCACATCAAGAAATTCTGCCGACTCTTCAAGAAAGAATAGAAGAAGAATAAAGGCAAAGATGTGAAGAAAGAAGAAAGTAGTGATGATGAAGCGAATTCTTTTGGAGAATTCAATGTTGTCTGTGATGATGATATCATCAACCTTACTATCCAAGAGTCAAGCTGGGTAGTTGATAGTGGTGCTACTGTTCATGCTACACCACAAAGAGAACTCTTCTCATCTTACACACCCGGTAATTTTGGGACTGTAAGAATGGGAAATGATAAATTCTCAATGGTCGTCGGCAAAGGAGATGTTTGCCTAGAGACCATGAACGGGATGAAGCTACTTTTGAAGGATGTCAGGCATATTCCAGATATGCGCCTGAATCTGATCTCTGTTGATAAGCTCGATGAGGAAGGTTTTTGTAATACCTTCTACAATGGTCAATGGAAGCTCACCAAAGGCTCGTTAGTGGTGGCACGAGGTACAAAGGTGTCAAAGTTGTACGTGACCCAGGCAAAGATTCCTCAGCATGATGAAAATGTTGTGGAGAACGACATCCAAGTTCAGCTGTGGCACAGACGCCTTGGACACATGGGTGAGAAGTCAATGGTGAAGCTGGTCAAGAAGAATGTTCTGTCAGGATTTAACCAAATCCAGCTGAAGAAGTGCAGTCACTGTCTAGCTGGTAAGCAAAATAGAGTTTCTTTCAAGAGCTTTCCTCCTTCTAGAAAGAAAGATGTGCTAGAACTGGTACACTCAGATCTCTGCGGGCCTTTTAACAAGTCCCTTGGTGGTGCCCATTATTTTATGACCTTCATTGATGATCACTCACGGAAAACCTGGGCTTACACATTGAAATCTAAAGATCAAGTGTTATCAGTCTTCAAGCAGTTCCTATCTATGGTAGAAAGAGAGACAGGAAAGAAGCTGAAGTGCATCTGGACAGATAATGGTGGTGAGTACACAGGTCCATTTGATGTTTACTGCAAAGAGCATGGTATTCGGCATCAGTTTACTCCACCCAAAACTCCACAGTTGAATGGATTAGCTGAGAGGATGAACAGAACTTTGATTGAGAGAGCCAGATGCTTACTCTCTCACTCGAAGTTACCACAAGTCTTTTGGGGTGAAGCACTATTTACAGCGGCTTATGTGCTGAACCATTCACCTTGTGTTCCTCTTCAGTATGAAGCTCCAGAGAAGGTGTGGTCAGGAAGGGACATATCCTATGATCACTTACGAGTATTTGGGTGCAAAGCTCATGTCCACAGTCTAAAGGATGAAAGAAGAAAACTGGATGCTAAGACGAGGCAGTGTGTATTCATCGGCTATGGCCAAGACATGCTTGGCTATAGATTCTATGATCCAGTGGAGAAGAAGTTTATCAGGAGTCGAGATGTTGTCTTTATGGAGGATCAGACCATAGAAGACATTGACAAAGCAGAGAAGCCTAGTAATGATCTAGAGGAGTTTCAATTACCTCCAATAGAGACGCCGAGACAAGTTGGAGATGATGTTCAGGATATTCATCCTGAAATTCTAGATGATCCTGCTGAAGATGAGGCAGCATATGCTATTGAAGATGATGGCAATGATGATGCAGCTAAAGATGATTCAGCTAGTGATGACCCTCCTCCGCCATCAAGTAATTCTCCTTATCGCACAAGGTCCGGAAGAGCCGTGCAACCCTCTACTAGGTACTCTCCAAACGAGTATTCATTACTCACTGATGGGGAGAGCCAAAAAGCTATGATGAAGCTGTTAGTGATGAGCATAAGGAGAAGTGGATTCAAGCCATGCAAGAAGAGATGAAGTCCTTGCATGAGAACAAGACATTTGAGCTGGTGAAGCTGCCTAAAGGCAAGACAGCTTTGAAAAACAAGTGGGTGCTCAGGATCAAGTATGAAGAGCACAGTCCACTTCCCAGATTCAAAGCAAGATTGGTTGTCAAAGGTTTCAGTCAAAGGAAAGGGATAGACTTTGATGAAATCTTCTCACCAGTGGTAAAGATGACCTCAATCCGCACAGTGCTGGGATTAGCTGCGAGTCTTAACCTGGAGGTTGAGCAGATGGATGTCAAAACAGCCTTCCTACATGGTGATTTGGAAGAAGAGATATACATGGAGCAGCCAGAGGGTTTCCAGCGGAAAGGAAAAGAGGATTACGTTTGTAGATTGAAGAAGAGCCTTTACGGCTTAAAACAAGCCCCAAGACAGTGGTATAAGAAGTTTGAGTCTGTGATGGGGCAACAGGGATACAAGAAGACTAATTCAGACCACTGTGTGTTCGTCCAGAAATTTTCTGACGATGACTTCATCATCCTATTGCTCTATGTGGATGATATGCTGATTGTTGGCCGGAATGTTTCCAGAATCAACAGCTTGAAAGCACAGCTAAGCAAGTTTTTCGCCATGAAAGACTTGGGGCCAGCAAAACAAATTCTCGGGATGAGAATTGTTCGAGATCGACAAGCCAAGAAGATATGGCTGTCCCAAGAGAAGTACATAGAGAAGGTACTTCAACGGTTCAACATGGATAAAGCTAAAGCAGTCAGCTGTCCTCTTGCTAACTACTTTAGACTAAGTCCTGAGTAGAGTCCATCTACGGATGAGGAGAAGAAAGAGATGGAGCGGATCCCATATGCCTCAGCAGTGGGAAGCTTGATGTATGCCATGGTATGTACCCGACCAGACATTGCTCACGCAGTCGGAGTGGTGAGCCGATACCTTTCTAATCCTGGTAAAGAGCATTGGAATGCTGTCAAGTGGATTTTCAGGTATCTACGAGGAACCTCCAAAATGTGCCTGTGTTTTGGAGAAGACAAACCTGTGTTGGTTGGATACATCGATGCAGATATGGCTGGTGATGTTAGTTCCCGAAAATCTACATCAGGATACCTGATTAATTTTTCAGGGGGAGCTGTGTCATGGCAATCAAGGCTACAAAAGTGTGTTGCTCTGTCAACTACAGAAGCTGAGTTTATTGCAGCAACGGAAGCATGTAAGGAGTTGTTGTGGATGAAGAAGTTCTTAACTGAACTTGGTTTTTCGCAAGACAGTTATCAGCTATTCTGTGATAGTCAAAGTGCTATCCATCTTGCGAAGAATGTCTCATTTCATTCCAGATCGAAACACATAGATGTGAGATACAACTGGATCAGGGATGTGCTAGAGAAGAAGCAATTACAACTCGAGAAGATCCATACTGCCGGACTGGTGGATCCCCCAACATGTAGTCGGAAGGGGGAGAATTGTTGGTGAGTGGGTTCCTCCTCATTGTGGGGCCCACCACTAGCATTAATGGAGCACTAATTGCTATTAGTGGAGCAGTTAGTGGAGCTTTGCTAGTTGGTCCCTATATTTGTAAAATCTTGCAATTTGGTCCCTGCAGAGTGTCTATAAATAGGCTCCTCATTTGCTCTTCAAAATCATCCCATTCATTCACAACAATAGTGAATAAGAGAAGAGAGTGAGAGATAGAGAGAGTGTTGGAAGGAGGGAAGAAATTTAGGAGAAAATATTCCTTAATATTTTCTCAAATCCCCTCTTAAATTAGGGAGTGACAAAATAGTGAGAAAAAATACCTTAGGGGTATTTTTGACAAATACTTGGAAAACACCTTGTGAGACACTATTTTGGGTAGAACTCTAGATTGATTATACCCCTAAAATTTAGGGAAGTCTCACTTGTAAGCCTACTATTTATAGTGGAAGTTTTTTCGGTGGGATCGGGATTGTGGACGTAGCCCGAAATTTGGGTGAACCACGTTAAATATTGTGTGTGATTTATCTCTTTTTGTCCTCCACTTGTTTATTTCTTTGTGAGGTGATATTATTTCCGCAAGATAGTGCCACCGGACCCAACAAAAACACACGTTTTATAACATTTGCGATGTCAAAAGCAGTTGAAAAATCGAAGGGGAGAAGGTAAAAGACCAAACGCATCACACAGGGCCCAAATCTAATGGTATTATCTTCGAAAGTTCGTCTTCCGACATCCTAGGCAAACTTGCCGTACAAAATTAGTTGATGGGAAGTGGTTGTGGACTGGAGAAGCTCTCACTCAGTCCAATTGACTAAAACAATACTAGTAGATGACATCCAGTATATACGCAACAACAAATGAGAATTCAAGAACCACGAAACAGGGGAAAAAAAGTAAGGCAGAAACGTTATTGATCAATAAATCTAATCACACAGATCCCTAAAGCGAATACCCACAGGGAAAAGAAATCAAATAAAAAAAAAAAAGAAAATTACCAGACAGAGGAAGAAGAAAAGAAGAAAAAATGAACTCCAATAAGGGAGCAGGAGTAGCAATAAATAATCTCTAGAAGGGGCCAGGGGGAGGGGCATAAACCAGGAAGGGCCTTCCTGCACTAGTACTCCCACAAAGGCTGCCATTGGCACTGGGGTCACACACATGTACTGTGTCCTTCAACTTGTGAAACCCATGCTTGAAGACACCAAATCCAAACACCAACCCTATCGCGATCACCACCAGTATCACGCAAGTGCAGAGCATGCACACCCTACCCCCACAGCACATCTTCTTCTTTGGCTCTTTCTTTCTTTCTTTCTTTATGTGGGTTGTCTCGGATCTTGCTTTTGGAAGAATACAGAGGAGGGACGAGGAGGAGGAGCAGGGTACTTATGCTTGTGTATAGGGTTTGTTTTGAGATCTGAGGAAGGAAGGTGAAGATGAAGGTGAAGGTGATTTATTAAGGAATGTCGTGTTTTATGGAATTAGACGCGTATCGCGCTATCGAGGGTGAATTTGGTTGGACGTTATTAGGTTGTGTGGGTAACGGGTCGTAAGCGTTCGCTTGAAAGGAAAGCAAGATTAAGGACAGCGAGAGTGAGTGTGAGTGTGAGTGAGAGTGAGAGTGGGACACCAGCCAATAGCGTATATCTTATTTGTACTGGAAGTAAAACTTTTCCAGTGGGCTGGCTGGGTTGGGTCTTCTTTTACGCCTTTTCTAAATCTTTTGCGTATTCGGTTCTATCCAGCAAAGCCTACAGAAGCCTCCAAAAGGTTCTCGGATTTTTAGGAAATTTGAGCATAAATTGGCCGCTTATGATTGGTGGGAGAGGCAGCCGTTTTTTTTTTTTCTTTTTGTCGTGGACAGGGAGCCGTTAACTTCCTATTTTAATCTCCTGGATATTGGTTACCTCCATTCAATTAAGAATTAATAGGATTGACCATTGATTTGGGATTGGGCTTGAACATTCCGGGTCCAGGTTAGATGGACGGTTGTTTGGATACTTGCCACAAAGTTCCCCACCATGGATGACGATCTTAGGCTCATTGATGTTCTACCATATAATTTGGGACTAATTACTTTTTGAACTTTTTTTTCCTACATTGCCCATTAGAGATATATCTCCTCACTAATTAGGATTTGATCCAAGTTGCAGACATGGTTATTTCTAAATATACAAAGACACAAACTCAAAACCTAATTGAGCGGAACCTAAATGGGTTATTTTAAAAGTAAAATCCAACCAATTATAAGTTAGCTTTTTCAAAAGCTCTAGCTACAAATTTTTACAATAATTTTTTTCAAGATTTAACTCTAATCTCTGTTTTTATGAAGGTTCAACTAAAATCTATACTCAAAACATTCTACCAAGATCCAAGCTTCAAACCTAATTCACTCCAAAACTTCTTATACTTTGATTTATAATAACCAAGCAAGATTAAATCGATCTAGAAAGACCTTTGATAAATATAAATAACTCAAAGAGTAACTCACTCTTTATAAATGTAATCAAGTTTGTCAAGGTATTAAGTTGTTCGATGAGAAAACAAAAACTCTCACAAGATAAGTATTTAACTGATACAAGCTCAAATTAATGTAATAAACTCACTAATTGGCTTTCTTTACTTGATTATACTCTCACAATACAAGCTCAAATTAATGTAATAAACTGATTAGTTGGCCTTCTTATCTTGTTTATACGAGTAGAGTCTCAATTTACATAGCAAGTGCCCAAAAAATTATAAGCAAGTAAGGACAAAAAAGCTTTAACTTCGAAATAGGTGTAGTATAATAGGCGAGCGGTACCACAGTAGTTTTGAAGATATGGCGTGAACCCGTATATGAAATTTTGGATCTGGAAATTTTGGCTTATTTTCAAAATCAAATTGTTATTTGCTCCACTTCACTTCGTCGACTTTCCTCCTCCGTAGGTTGTTCAATACTCCTCATTGGAAGAAGAAACACTACATTCACCTGTATAAAGACAATTCTCTCCATTTTGTTTAATATATAGATAGATAATGTATAATTTGAAATTCCAAAAATTACCAATTTTATCTCCAACCAATGTAGCACCAAAATTTGAACTTGACATAAAGCCAACGAGTATTAAAAAAAAAGCTTAGAATTACGTCATACATATTCTAGGGATACTCTATGATGATGAGACTCCATTACAGATTTTTTTTTTTGGGTTCTAAAATATAGGTAGAACACTAAAATGTTCCTTTTCGCAAAACCAGAGCTGAGAAGTCAATTTCAAGGTCCAACTTCTAAAATCGGAAAGGACAACTGACGAGTCCAACAACTTCTTCTAGTCCCCCCCCCCCCCCCCCCACAACCATTTCTCGTTAAGGTACGGACTCAAAATCACAAAGCCTCCGTTTCAAACCGAAAAAAGGCCCAAATGAAATCACCCCCACAGCTCCTCTCCTCTTCTTCTGCTAAAAAAAGAAACATTATTTTTTTTCTTACTTCACCTGGCGCCAAACGCTTCAACGTCCAGGATCGTACTAGATCCGTCCCACGTGTACGGTCAAAGATCACCCCCACGAGCTCTGCCATCGTGCAGCGCACCACCTTAGTATTATCTCCTTCAATAAAATGGAAAACAAAAGCCCCAAACAAAAAATCCCACTCCACTTTTTACCACTGCCCCCCCCCCCCCCCCCCCCCCCCCCCCCCCCCCCCCCCCCAGATCCCGCCCCGATCTCTGTCCGTACAATCGCCGGCTCATTTCCCGGTCAATAGCCGCCGGCAACTTCCCCGATCCCCGATCACCAGTCCTGACGGCTACTTCAAGACTCCATTGCCCCCTTGTCCGTTCACACTGAAGATCTCTCTTTATCTCTCTCTCTCTCTGTCGTTTTGCTTCTAATGCACTGTTGTCTGATGGCGTTTTAAAAACTTTTAGGGTTAGTGTTCTCCTTACCGCAGTTCAGTTCAGTTCCCTAGAAGAGAAATGAAGAGGGGCGGAGTTATTTTTTTTTTATACTGGAGCTTTGCTGTTGTGGTTGCATGTCGTTTAATTCATTCGAATTTAATTTTTATGGACCGTAGAAACAAAAATGTAGGGCATGAAATGCGATATTGTCTACTTGTTTTTGTTTTGCCTGCTGTTTAAAAGTGTTTTTGTTACTGTTCCTGGTTTCCTTTTATTTTTTCCCTTGGTTTCTTTTTACTGACTGAATATAACATTTCCTGTTTTGGGTTTTCTCTGGCAGGTAATCTAAAGTTGGTGCGATTGATTTCCCACGTACGGCTTCTGGTTTTTGGTTTTGCATGTTATCAAGGGATCAAGTAACTAAACAAAATGGTATGCGATATATATATTTAGCAATTGCCACATTTGTACTTGTAGTTAGAGTTGCAGAGTAAGCCATTTTTAGCAGTGCAATGTGTTCCGTAATGCATTGCTGAGTTAAATTGAGAGCTTTGTGTGTCTTTTAGTGTTAGCACATGGAATTTGTGTTGTTGAACATTGGATGATGTATTGGTTTGGTTTCTGGCCTGCTTCTTTTGCATTTGATGTCAAAAGGCTTAGGTTTAAACTGGTTGTTGCGGGGATCAAATGTTTCCTGGTAATTGGTTAAGAATTGCACATCATGCCAGAGTACTCCAATGGAATCGGACAACATCTGGATTGAACTTGCATAATTTCTTGAAAAGTTTAATCAACTGATTCTTTGTGTGTTTAAAGTACCGCTTGATCCACTCAAACAGGAAGAGTTAATTACTAGTTACCACTTTCTTCAAGTGTCATCTTGTTATTGGTGCTGATGAATGAAAATGATGTTTTATGCTCTAGCGTGAATATGAACTGGAGTTTCATTGTGTATGACTCAGTTTTAATGGTAAGAGACCAAGTTCCAGAAGACCAGAAGAATGGAAAAGAGAATATGATTGCTATTTTATTCTTCTGCTACATGTATCCAATTCGTGACATCGCATGGTTGTTTCTGCAATATTGAAACTTTTTTAATGGGTAGATTTACGAGATTTGAGGGTGGTTCTGTTTCTCTGCTATCTCTCATTTGCATACACATATCTATCACCGCTCAAGGATTTTTTTTTTCTCAATAATTCATGGGTCTCTGTTTCCAGAATCAAGGTTTTTGGATGGCTAAGGATGCTGGTGGTGTGAATAATGCTGAGGTTAATTATGATAATTCGCCCAGAATTGAGCAAAAGCGTTCTCATCAGTGGTTCATGGATGGTGCTGAGACAGAGTTATTTTCAAACAAGAAACAAGCAGTGGCAGTTGCACCCAATACCTTTTTTGCAGGAATGTTAAACTCAAATGTTTCTTCTTGGAGCAATCCTTCTAGCTTTCAGCCAATCACTGGGCAATTTCCTGACCGGCTGTATGACAGTGAGACATCCCGGAATTTTGATGACAGAAGCATTGGATCAGTTACCACGGAAAAAGTTAACACGGAACCTTTTGGAAATGATTCCTCATTTGGCTTATCTATCTCTCACACCCTGGAAGATCCTCGTTCAGGTTTAAACTATGGTGGGATTAGAAAAGTGAAGGTCAGTCAGGTCAAAGAAGCTGAGACTATCATGCCTTTATCAACAGAGCATGCCTTTAGTAGGGTGGATAACAATGCCATGCCAACATCTCATTCATTTGACAAGATAGATGAGAATGCTGTGTCAATGGGCCTAGCCTACAACAAAGGTGATGGAAATTTCATGTCTATTGGTGAAACATATGACAGGGAGAGCAATGTTTTCATATCTATGGGACAGAACTTTGCCAAGGTTGATGATGGCTTATCAATGAGTCAACCATACAGAGATAGTAACCAAACCATATCTATAAGTCACAATTATGGTAAAGCTGATGATAGTATCATATCAATGGGTCAAATGTACAACAAGGCAGATGAACATAGCATATCAATGGGGCACATCTTCAATAAGGAGGATGGAGGCGCCATTACATTAGGTCAGGTTTTTAACAAAGATGAAAGCAATAATTTGTCAATTGGCCATTCTTACGGTAAGGGAGAGAGCACCATAATCTCCTTTGGCGGATATGACGATGATGGTACAAATCCGTCCGAAAAGATTATGTCCGGGTATGAGTTGCTAATGACACAACCTTCTCTTCAAAGATCACAAGCCATAAACGACAGAGAGTTGGTTAATTCAAATGCAGATGTGCTTGTATCCAGTGCCCACATAATTAGCTCTGGAGCTGAAAATGTCTCGAAAAAGAAAGACGACCTAAAAACAGCTAAAAAGGTTCCTCCAAACAACTTCCCTTCAAATGTTAGAAGTTTACTATCCACTGGCATGTTAGATGGAGTTCCTGTGAAGTATATAGCATGGTCACGTGAGGTAAACTCAATTCTCTTGTTTAATCTTATTCATTTGCTTATCATTTATTAACATATCTGGTTCCACTATGTATGTCAGAAGGAACTCCGTGGTGTTATTAAAGGTTCTGGATATCTATGTGGCTGCCAAACTTGCAATTTCTCCAAGGTGAATTTGCTAATATGAGCATCTTATCTAGAATAACTACTACCATATGTATAGCTCTTTGATTGGAGTGTACTTTGTTTGTAACAAATAGAAAATGATGCATTATTTTTGTAGGTGATTAATGCTTATGAATTTGAGCGCCATGCAAGTTGCAAAACAAAACACCCCAATAATCATATATATTTTGAGAATGGAAAGACTATTTATGGTATTGTTCAAGAGCTCCGGAGCACACCTCAAAATATGCTGTTTGAAGTTATTCAAACAATAACTGGTTCTCCTATCAACCAGAAGTCGTTCCGTCTTTGGAAAGGTGATGCAGAATATTGAATTTGGCTGTGCTGCTTTTGTGATTTTGTTAACCATCTTTTATTTTATATTCCCTTGCTTTGGTTTTCCATTCGAACTGACAATAAACCAGAGTTGAAAGTGTTTGATTTTGCCTGAAACTTTGTATTCCTTCTCACATGCACTTCCCTGCCTCCTTCAGAATCATTTCTGGCCGCAACTCGTGAACTTCAGCGTATATATGGGAAGGATGAAGGAAAGCCATTGTAATAAAGTGTGCTTGTTGATATTGTAAGGTAGGATCATCTTTGTTTTGTGAATAGAACTGATCTTTTTGGCCAGAACTTGTAGTGTTTGATGCTGACTACACTAGTAGCTGACAGCAGCTAATGTCTCCAAATTTGACAACTGTGGGTTGTAATGGAATTAAAAAAATTATCCTGACTTGGCCTTTGAGAGAATCACTAGGTGTATGATGGCATATAGCCTCTTCTTTGAAGAGTTAATGAAATTCAAAATATGTCCTACTTGCTAACTTTCTTTGTGCTCTTCTCTTTTGCATTATCGTCCTGTATTGGCATTGACAAATATATTCCTCTGTTGACTATTTAAAAAAAAAATGGCAGGATTTTGCTAATTAATTGTTCATTCTGTAAAGAGAACCTTTCCCTCTGGGCTATGATGGGCGTTATACCATCACTGATTAATGTGGTGGGTGCATGCATTGTATACTCCCACTACTTTGCAGTTGAAACTTGAATTGAACCTGAGATGAGTGTATATAATTTGTGGATAAGGATGATTGGAAAACCATTACTTGAGTGGTGAGAAGCAATAATGCATTCATCACATTGTGCATAACCGGTGAATGACTTCTGAATTTCAATTATTTGCCTGGAAGCATGATGGAGACTTCTCGGTTCACATATGTAAAAAATAGCTTTTTGTTATTTCTTGGAAGGAAGAGATGTTAAAATCTGCTTTGTCCAGAATTCTGGATGCTGCATGCTTCTTGAATCCCTTAAGATGTTGGCATCTGAAGGGTAGTTCAATCAGCTCTCTCTCCTATTTTATCCGGAAATAAAAGGGGTCTTTATGTGAAAGCATCAGTGTGAATTTTCTCTTATACATCCACTGTTTCTTTAGCTGGAAGTGTTATCTCCTCCGTTGTTGCGGGTGGGGGCTTGTAGTCCTTGGATTTACCCCATACAACAAGATACAGGCCTGCAACTATGATTACTGCCCCAATTACCCTGTTCGAAGTTAAAGTTAGTTCAATTCTTTCTTATCTGTGTGTGCTGGTGGCTGTTATAATAATGAGAGTTTTCGCAGATACCTTCCCAAGAACATTTGCTCAGCCAAAATTATGGAGCTCATGACAGCGACAATGACCATGCATAGGGGGCTAAAAGCTGTCACAAAGACGGGGCCTCTGTCTTTCATCACCAATCCTTGAATGTAATAAGCTAGTCCTGAGCAGACGATGCCCTGCATGCGAAGCATCTTATCTTAGTTACTGAAAATCTCAAATCAAGTATTTTGCTAGCCTTCTGTATCTGCTGCTTTTGTGCAATGTCTCTTTTTTCAGCAATGAACATCTAGAAACCATGCTGTACGGTTTCTTTTTCCTTTTCCTTCCCTCTGTTTTTTTAAGATGTGGTGTTTCAAGTTTCCAGCAGACCAGAGGGCGGAGGCCCTAAACGAAGTGGAAGGAGAGTTAAGTGTATCAAAAGTCATTTAGCTCATGCTTTTTTATTCCTCGAGTAATAGTCAATTAATATTCTTACACTGTAGACGGCGGCAACCAATTTCGTATCCCAGGCTAGAGCCCACACTGTGGCATTTCCCCGTTCCATAATCAGGGCCGCCACCGTTCCCTCAATCGTACCAAAGAGGCAAATCCAAACTGTTAGTGAGAGCTCAGCAGGATATTCTTTTAATGTGATTGCCTGGAGAAACAAAGCAGGGGTTAACGCTTAACATGGAGAAGGCAATCTATCATATCGATACGCAATCTATCTTGAAGTCTTAAGTATCCTTCTATTTTAAATCCATCTTTTGTATGGCTAAATATAGAATTAGTTTTTAGCTTCCCCTTATATTAAGAAAATTATAATAAATATTAAATTAATTATTTTTAGGCTATGCTATCTGAGAAATTTGAGTCCAAAGGTTTTAAAAATGGAGAAATTAATTGTATGTTGATTCTATCACTTTGAAGATAATAGGATCAAATAATTATTCTGTATGATAATTTTTATCAAATTTTTTTAACATATAGGAAATCAGAACTAGTTCTCTATCAAAAGATGGATTTTAAAAACAGAAGGGTATTAGAAAAATGAAACCTGATATACAAGAACATGAGAGGTTTTTCTCGATCTTCCCCTGATCACTTACTTGCAGGATCACAAAACTGGCCCAGCTGAAGGACCCGACTGTGATCATTAGTGCACCCTTAATTGAGTCATGGAGACTTATAGCACCAGTCGCCTGGTGATTGTATGTTCCGGCTTTGGTCCAAAACAATTCAAGAAGTGGACCTTTTACAATAGTCATGACCATAGCTCCACCAACCGTCAATATAGTCCCAACAATCTTAGCTTGACTGTAGAGAGATTTGATGTTCACGATCTCTAACCTGCCCAGCGTACATGCATTCTTTTCAGATACAAATAAGATCATTGACAATTGGTTATTAGAAGTCTTTCTTTTTATGGGTGCACTTCTTATTGCTGAAATGCTGTCCTAACGGCATGGCTTACCTAACCACCCAAGCCATGATAAAGGTAATAGCTGGAAGAATATTGATTATAGCAGCTGCAAATGTTGCCGTTGTGTACTTCATCCCTAAAAAGTACAAATTTTGATCTATAACTGGCCTACATCCAACATAATTGTTATGTCAAGAATTCGGAGTGAGGAAAAAGAAAAGGAAAAAGTTAGATTGTGAACTAGAGAATTACTCTAATAAGCCGAGCACCAGCAACTTGATGAAGATTGATCGGGTCATCTTTGGCCTCACTTTTCTGTTCAAAAAACATCATTAATCTTGAGAATTGCTTTTTTTTTTAAAAAAATGTTGATAATCATTATATAAGAACTATTATACATCCCTAGTGGGCCCTATCGATTGAAAGACTACACAATGTTAGGCATATGGTGATAGATTGCAACCAAAAAAGTAAGTAAAATAAGTAAACTTAAATCCTTAAACTGGTAGAGGGAGAAACTCTACCAATATTTCTTTCGAAAATGAAATCAAGGTTTATCGAACAATATGCAACTTTACACCAGAGGACCTTAAACCCCAACAGTGTATACTAAATTTGGAAAATGGTAAGCCTACTTCCTCCTTATAAACTTAAGTAAACCAACGAGATCAAAAGAGTGTGTAACCATATGTGGAAGAAGAGAACAAACTTGTCAAGTATGGCTGCAAAAGGGGCCATGACAATGGTGGCAACAGCATGGCGATACACCACAAGCACGAAGTTGCTCATTCCTTGGTTCAATGCAGCCTTGGACAGAATATCCATCCCTGCAAGCCCAACTTGCATGAATATGACTGCAATAAAAGGCTTCATCCTAGTAAACAACCCTTGTGCTTGGGCAGCAGCTGCCATGTCTCTGGTTTTCTTTGCTCAAATTATGAAATGAAAAACGTGAGCATATATCCTATATGTTGGCATGGCAGATATCATTCCCCTTATATATAAGGCGGTGTTGGCAGATTCCACTAAACAGTCCTCAAACTCCAAGGATTCCACTAACGTAGCAAAACTCCATTATTGCTTAAAAAGAACCTTTCGAACAAGCACAACACCGCCTAGTGTTGTTTTCTCAATCAAGCTAATTATTGTGGCTCTTGATCTAACCTTTTTGACTTCACATCTGCTAATAACTTAATACTTGCACGGTTGAGGCTCTCTGTTATGGTGGAGTGCTTTTCCATGTGTTTCAAAAGATGGCGTTCACTACTTTAGTGTGACAATGTTTCTCGTCATTGAAATCAATTTGTTAAAATATATCCGCCCGTTACTTATACTTTCCCAAAGAAACTAGTGTAATATAAATTATGATAGACACAAAAATTGTAGGAATTATAATATTTTACTGTATAATTTAATAGTAAAAACCCTTGTAGGAAGTTATAATTTTTAAGATTTTTGGAATGCATCTTTATCTTTTTATTTTCCCTCCTAACAACAAGTATTGATTGAACAAAAATTATTAAAAAATTAAGCTAAATTCTTTTTAAAAAAGAAATAAGGGAATAAACTTTGTAAAATCACAAAGTATAATTTTCCTACGGTTAAAATAATCAAATATGTAACTTGATGAATACAATGTAAATAATAATTTTTTTTATAATTATTATATTTTGAATAGATTTTTATATCATGACATAAACTTCTTAAAGTTGAGGAATTGCATTGTTAAAACAATAAGAATTATAAAAATCATTATCATTTTTACAATATTATTATTAACCCATCATATTCTTAATTACTTTAACTAAATTTAACACCAGAAAATGTTTACTTTAACTCACTCACTTTCCTGTAGTGGTTTGAGTGTTCTCTGATTGGGTTGCTTTTTAAATTTAATTGTTGTCCTTGGAAATATTTTAATGTACGTAGCAAAGAAAAGCCAGAGAAAGATTCACATTTTACTGCTTTACCTCTTTTTCTTTTCTTTTTTTTTCATTTCTTTACCTCTTTTTCTTTCCACTACAAATTCGCCTCGTTTTATGGCAAGAATTCTGAAATATGAGGGTCAGTTACTGCTTAGTACTTACTCTCACCACCATTGAGTCCTTAATTTAAGGTGAAAAAAATATATGAAAGTTGTGAAATCACCAAAAACTTAATTGCATAACATTAATTATGCCTATGATGGTGCAGCGTTGCTTAATTTGACGGAGAAATATTTCATTCCCTGTCGCGCAAGAGTTTTGTCTACATCTGTTTGGGCTAATTCAAAAGTAAAAAGACAGTCCAACCTTGGTCAAGGATCCAGTGGGCACCAAAATCCCATTGGTTTCATGCCTTTAAAACTGCATAATTATACTTTTTTCTGTCTTTCGCTTTGCTAGGGCACTACAAACCCACCTCCATTTACAGCTCCACTATCTCTGCCTCTATAATGTAGGGTTTTATATGGCTGGCCCCAGCCGACGTGGAAAAACATTGTCTGCTATGGTGGTTATGGCGTTAGATGTCACTGAAGCCTATAAGTTAATAGAAGTGCTGAGTCTGCTGACATGAATATATGAGCGAATAAACAGACGTACGCAAATCAATGGATTTGGAATAATAATTGAACCAAAGAGCAAAACAGAAAACACGTCCATATGTATGTGCTCTAACTAATAGAGCAGCACTCAACTAAAAGCTTGAAGGCGCACAAAAATTTATGTATGACACAAGACTTATCCATACCTTAAGAACCATATATAGAAACAAACACCAGCTGCAAACAATTGACTTCAAACAAATTAAACTATAGCTTTCCTCTATGGACAAGAAAAAGGTTGTGTCGTTTCATCAGAGTTTGCAAAGGAGCTAGTGTTTGGGTACGTACGAGGCGACTCGTCGGGGGCCGACGTGCCTTTCCCCCTCTTTTTAAGTCTCAAAACCTGTATTATTGATTTGATTGGCAATAGCTAGCCAATAAGTGCGAAAGACATTACTGCCAGTGCCACCGAGACCTGTTATCTATATAATTTATTTGGTAGAGAGGAATCCTATAGTTTGGTATCTTTGAAGTACAAGCTGTAAGAAAATGGGCATATTATTTTTATCCTTATAGCATAAGTTCACAGGAATTAGAACACTAGGAAAAGTTATTAGATATGACATATTTCCGATCCATCAATGTTCTCTCATCCTCAGCAATATCACGGGGACCCAATATATACTTGATCTCGGCTCCCTAATGCCACTTCTTAAGTTCTAATATCTCTAGTACCACCACTTGGTCTACGGTATTTAATTTTCCCTTGGCGTTATATATTTTAAAATAAAAGTACATAGATTTCACACGCATTCTGATTTTTCTTTTGGTTTTTAAGACGTAAATCATTCTCCCAAAAATAATTTTAAAAAAATCATGATTTTTAGAAAAAATAAGGAGCCTTACATACTTTTCCCCCGAAAAAAAAAAGGTAAAAAAGTTTTTTATGTCCTTACACTTTAACGATTTCGCATATGTTGTCCCTCTTCCTTTAATTTCATTCATATTGTCCTTCAACTTATGGTTTACCGGGTCATATTGTCCACTTTACCCCCTATAGCCGGTGAAACACTATGATGCTGACACGTGCCCATGGGGCCAACAACCTACACTTTTTTTAATATTTTTTATACTTTTTTCCAAAATTAAATTGTTCGTGTATCCTTTTTTTTATACTTTTAATCTATTTTGTTTGTGGGGCCATAATCCTTTTCCCCACTCTCCTTCCTCTGCCGCCTCCATCCGCCGCCACTGAGTTCACCAACCCGTGCCTCACAACCCTTTGCCGACCAATCCCGAGGGCAATCTGCCAACCTGCCATAGTCTCTTATTATGTGCAAACCCCACAATCATCACTCCCAGAAGACAATTCCATCATGCATTTCTTCAAACACCTTATGTGCGAGCTTAATCCTGCCAAACTTGAAACACATATCAATCAAACCAGCACCAACGCTTCTCTGCCTCTCTCTCTCTCTCTCAAGTCTTTCACTACACTTCATATCTTCATTTTCTTAACTTCTTAACCAAAAAGCTGCAAACACAAAAAAAGAAGAAGAAATAAACATTAACCATGAAAGCACCCGAATACTATTAGGCAGGATTTTATTGGCCAATAATTCGCAGCCCTGTAACCCAAAAACACCACCACCAGACCCAACGACTACACCACCATCAAACACCGAGCACAACCCGGCAATCCCCAACTAATCCGCATCCACAGAATCACAAATCAATCCAAACCCAATTAGCCATAGGGAGAAGAAAATCGTTCCAAGTAGAGGAGCGGAAGAGGAGAGGAAAGCGTCTTACCACACTGCGGCGCGGCAACGACGGCTAACAATGGCGGGAGAGAACAGGCAGGCATGTCTTGACAGAAGCGCGGGTTAATGGTATATTTAATACCCCAAGTCTTTCAAATTCGTCAATTGTATACTCCGACTTTTTTTTTCTGTCAATTATATACCCGGACTTTTGAATTTGTGTCAATTGTGTACTTCGGGCAGCTTTTTGATGACGTGGCATGCTGCCCGCCCATACTGCTTGTCAGTTTGCCCCCTGAATTTTAATTTTAATCATGTAAATCCTTTATAATTATACAATCAAGCCCTCAAAATTTCATTTCTATTCAATTAAATCCAATATTTTTACGATTAGACTTTTATTTAAGTTCTTAGTTTTATATATAACTATTACTTGTGCAATACTTAATGTTATAATTATTTCTTATGTATGATTAATTCTAATTATTCTACTAAATTATAATTAATCATTAAAAGAAAATAAAGAATTTTAAAATTTTTATCAATATGCTCCTACAGTAACAATAATAAAATAATTTATTATTTGTTTTTAATTATGCCAAATTTAATAGTGTTCATAAACAATTTAATTTAATAAAAGACATATTTTTTTTATTTGCCTAAAAATAATTTCTATCTTTGCAAGTGTTGCTAGTTGTTGGGAGATGAATTTGATTTTAAAAGAATATCATTGTGTTATTATTATACATGGTAATTGGGATCCATTTTCGTATTATTTTCAAAATTTAAATTATAAAATTTTAAAAATTAATAAAATAAACCATATTTTTCAAAATTTAAAATCATTGAATAAAAATTTAAGTTAATTAAGTAATGTAATTGAATAATTCTCATCACTATGTAATATATGTACATTTATTTATAAATACAACTAGTTATGTATTACATTTATTGTAAAAAAATAATTATATGCTTATTATTTCAATAAAAATAATATTATACACTAATAATAATTTAGTAATAAAAATTTGTATAAGTAATAATTATATATAATACTAAGGATTAATTATAAACAATAAAAAATATATAGACTAAATTGTATACTAATAAAGGACTTATTTGATTAATTCAGAAACTAGGGGACTAAATTGCTAACCACCATTAACGGGCAGCATGCCACGTCATCAAAGTGCTGCCCGAGGTATACAATTGACGCCAATTAAAAAAGTGCGGGTACATAATTGACAGAAAAAAAAGTCAGAGTATATAATTGACGAATTTGAACTACTAAGGGTACTAAATATACCATTAACCCACAGAAGCGCCGATGGTTCCCGATTGCGTGGCGGCTCGTTGGAGGAGAGCGGCGGTGACTAGACGACAGGGGAAAGAGAAAACAAAGGCGACGAACACGGTTGCATCACCGACGGCTCAACGCGGCAGAGGCAGAGGAGGAGAGAGGGAGAATGAGGAGAGGGCGTGAGAAGGAGGAGAAGGAAGTAGTAGAGGCGGCGGCTTGGAATGGCTATCAAAGAGATTGAAGAACAGAGGTGGAGGGTGAGAGATTAGGAAGGATGAGGGCAGGGGCTTAGGGATAGGAAGAGATGGGCATATGAGAGAATTATTGAGGGAGATGGGAAAATAATTTAGGGAGATTGATGGGTGACTGGGTGTGGTGACGGGGGAGGAAGGAAAGAAATAGAGAAGAGGTTGGGGATATCAAACCTGAAAAAAAAAAAGAGTGGATGAAGAAATAAACCATTTAGCATGTGTTTTGAAATTTTATCGGCCCAGAGTTATGGTAATTTATGGTCAAACTAGAATTAGTGTTTGTGAACAAGTCCCACCATCACTAACTTTATTTTAGAAATGATTTGTTTTCCAAAAAGAATTTTTTGACAAAAAGTAATTGGGAAAAGAGAGAAAATAATTAAACAAATGGGTTGTATATGGGTCCCACTAGACATGTGAGCAACCACCGGCTAAAGGGTGTAAAATGTACAACATGACCCGGTAAATCGTAAGTTAAGGGACAATATGAGTGAAATTAAACAAAAAGGGACAACAAATGCGAAATCGTTAAAATGTAAGGACGTAAAATACTATTAACTCAAAAAAAAAAAAACAAACACTAGAATCTTCAAGATATTACTTTTCTGCTAAATATTGTTCCTAATTTCGCCATTCAAATGCCATAATAGAAGAACAATGATTGATATGCAGGAAGTTGCTTTGGGTTTAATTATTCATATATAGATGTATTAGAGGTCGTGATTGCTTAAGTTGAGACGCCCCGACCCGTATTTACCGTACACAGTAAACACGTGCCGGAACTGTGACAACCCGACCCAACAAAGCCCAAGCATACAGTGTGAACTACAATAACTCGGCCCAACGGCCTAAAATAATAAGACCACATAAGTAACAATCCGGCCCAATGGCCCAACAACAATAACAATATGCACAGCGGAAGACTTAAATATCTCACTAACACTGTATGCGACACATGCAATCTATGGATCCAAGTCTGACCAAGGGATACGCTTCAGCTTGCCCGGTACGTACCTGCACTACAAGCAACTCATCCTACGGGATGAAACCCCGCAGGCGAGGGGTGAGTCCGAAACGCTCACCGACGAAAGATAAACAGTGATATATTCAACCATAACACTTTCGAAGTAAACCCAACAATCACAACAATAAGCACAAACAATCACATCACAGGGATACTGCCATAACAACTAACACATACTTCACGACAGAGGAATCCAACTCAAACAACAAATCAGAGGAAACCAACACAAGCAACACGACAGAGGAATCTACTAAATCATATCAAGCCAGGACCCCAAGAATACTTATTAATTATCTTAATACCAATTTTATCTTCCGAGCCCGTCACTGGACAAGTTAGGGTCGTACCAGGTTATCAATTAATTCCGGATGCTAGGTCAAGAACCAATCCACATATCAGAACAACCGGATATTCGGCATATCCGAGCCACCGCGGATATTCGGCATATCCGAGCCACTGGGTATTCGGTATACCCCAACC
>JAKUCV010007740.1:0-18951 GCA_028386065.3 Turnera subulata | reverse complement strand
AGCTGCGGTGGTCCTCCCGGCGTTGGTGCTGTCACGACGGAGGAGATGGCGTGAGGGAGGAGTTCGGGCGAGGGAGGCCGGCAGCGGCGAGCTCGCCTCGACTTGGCAGCGACGGCGAGCTGCAGGAAGGGCGACCGGCAAACACGAGGCGCTGGCGGCTGACGGAACGGCTGCAGGTGGTCGCTGGCGGCGGCGTGTCGTCGGTTGCTGCGGCAGGGGAGAAGGAAG
This sequence comes from Turnera subulata, assembly GCA_028386065.3. Classification (NCBI taxonomy): domain Eukaryota; kingdom Viridiplantae; phylum Streptophyta; class Magnoliopsida; order Malpighiales; family Passifloraceae; genus Turnera; species Turnera subulata. Next base: position 18,723 of record JAKUCV010007740.1, on the reverse strand, counting down.
GGAAGGACGGTGGCGGCGGCAGCCTCTCCTCCTCCTGTTTTTTTTTTTCTCTCTATTTTCTTTTCTCTCTTCTTTCTTTTCTTTTTTTTTTCTTCTCCTCTCCACCGGCTGCCTTCTTCTTTTAATCTGTTTTTTTTGTTTTTTTTTTTCACTATTATGCATGTGAGCTCAAATAATGCGATTCGTCCGTATTACGGGCGAGTCCGATCCGGACCAGAAAATAATCGATACCCCGTAGTTATTTTCCGATGTGATTTCCGAGAAATTCCGAAACCCGAAAAATACCAACTCAGGTCCGAAAAATCCGCGGGAAAATCACGAGCGCGGGAAAATTCTCGGTTTCGAAAAACAACTACCGATTTTCCTCGAATTAATTACCCGAGATTAATTCAACAGTAAATCACGGTGAAACAATTTCTACAGTCCCGGTAAAAATCAAAAATTTTACCCGGGCTGTTACATAAGTCGTCGAGTGAGGTGATTTCCCGACATGCCCATTTATGGAATTGCTTATTGGCTAATGCATGACTCTTGAATGTCCTATTTCTTCAAAGACTAAAAGGTTTTGAAAGGTGAAAGCAGTTCATTTTCAGCAGATGAATTTGCCAATAATGTAGTTCCGGTCTCACTAGTCGACAAAGAATAGACCTGTAAAGTTTTACTCTCTTCCAAATTTCAGCTAAAGTGATCCATAACGAAATTGACCAAATGACCTTTCTATCTTATATTTGGCAATGACGAGGAGTTTTATGTTAAAGCGCAATGCAAGGTACTTTTTTTTACCAAAAAAAAAAGCGCTACATACATTTAGTACAAGGTATTATATTTTTATATCCTATGTCCTTTGATAAATCAGGCAAACGGATATTTGCAGTCCAAGTACAAAAAAAAAAAAAAAGAGTACCGTACATCACACCACATTATACAAATACTTCTCGATGTAGGATGTGTTCATGTTATTCATTTCTAAATTATATATATGATTATATATAATCGAAGTGTTTGGACTCCATTTAGAATTCAAAATAGAAAAGGAGTTCTTGATCCTTGTCATGGGATTCTTTGTATTAAATAGAAGTAGATAATTGTAACGTGAGCAATGAAGTAAAGTTTAGCATTAGCACGAAATAAAAAAGTAAAGTTTAGCATGAATGAATCATATCCAATCTGTAGAGCGATCTTTTCAGACAAGATATCAAGAAAAAGGAAAGATTATATCAAGATTAGATACCTAGGAACAGAATACTACTAACATTTTCCCTACTCCCTACTAAAATTTCTAATAATGCGTGAAATGAGGATGGCATTTGGTTTTCAAGCATGTGAATAAAAGATTTTTAAAAATTCATAAATCGATGCTCTGATGATGTCTAAGACAGGCCCCCTGGATTCTTGTCGCCCAGTGAATCAGTGAAAGGCCCAAATTCCTTTTACGGTTGGCGAACCAAGATGTGGCCCTTTCGAACGTGAGGAATGTTCGCCGGAATTTAGCTTTATTAGGGGAAAGTTTGGGCGATCAATGGGCAGTGACTAGGATTCCTAAATCACAGTAATTGGTTGCATGGGCAAGGCTACTTACTATCATGTTTTCTGCGTAGGCCCGCAGAGGCTACTTTGTCTGGTGCGTCCCATCTTTTGTTGCTTTTCCTCGTGTGTGTCTCCCCAAACTCAAGTGACACAAAGTAAAGCCAAGAGTACCAAAATCATTCTTATGTCCGCAAAAATCTCGATAGGCAAAAACTCTATAAGGATATTTTGCTGATAAGTATAAGACAACTAACTAATTATCCTCCTCTAGTATGAAAATAGCAAGAGAATCGGATTTCCCTATCCTTTCAACAATTTTATAGTGGCTACTAGTCTAACTGTAACGGGGCATAAAGGCTAAAACTTGCTTATGAATAAAAAGTTCGATTCCTGCCTTTGCCCACTCAGAAGGTGCGAATTTGGATTTTCTTTTCTTTTCGGGAGACACCTGAAGTCAGCATGCACTTCCTTTTCTAAATTGAGGCTGTCATTAATATTATCACATGATGCTCTGGCCTCAGAATTTCAACCTATTTGGTACAACATTCACCAGGCAATAAAGCCTGTGGATGCTATCATGCAGCATAAGTAACAGTTAGCCCACTTCCAGATTCAATCTCAAGTGCCACAGGAACACCCTGAACTACTTCCAAATGCAAAGCACCCCATAGACTTCTTTTTCCTTCCTTTTTTTTCACTCTAGAACCTTTCTTTTTTCTTGTACAAGCTATGCTGGTAAATTTTTCTCTACAAGATGAGATATTTCGTCTTTTTGCTTATTTTGGTGCGCAAGTCAGACATCAGCAACCCTGAGATCAAGCATTAATTTTTTTTTTTTTATTAACACAGGTCACCTATATAGTAGACTTTATGAAGGAAATTTAGCCCTCGGCGTGGGCCTAAACATGAGCAATGCGTGATGGCATATTCCCCCTTTTCCCTTAATTGGTGATTCCTAAACGCTTTCTTATGCTGAAATGGGATTTGGAAATTCCTTCACAGCTGTCACATGAGCCTTTCCTTCCGTGGATGATTGATGAAAATGAATACACACTTTTCAACATTCAATGTGAATTTGGATTGTCTTGATTAATTAAACAGGGATGTCAATTCCTTCGGAGCAGTAAACGTAAGGTGCAATGGCATGAAAGGCACCTCGCTTGTATTTGCTTGGAACTATGCACAGTGCAGGATACTGTGTCGGTGGTAGTCCCCGATAAGATGGCGAATCTTATTTATGTCATTGCTAGACTTAGGAGTCCGGATGTTCAAAAAATAATAAACTTAAAACGAAATTTTCTACCCTTTGTTTTTGTTCGATCTTCCTTCTCCTTGATATTTGAGCAATTATCTAATCAAATCTCCCAATCAATTTACATGCACTGGCCCGATGGAGAGTGGACATCTTTCGCGACATAAATGCGTTGAGAAACCATGACAAGTTTGGGCCCAAAAGAACAAGTATCGAACGCGGCTGACGACATAGTTCAATCTTAATCCGCTTACCCGAGTTGCAGTACGGTAAGCGGAGATGAGCATATCCTCTCGCATTTATATAACCACTACTCATGCATGTTGTGTAGGACATTTCCAGTACGGTAGAGATAAAGAGTCATGCAGGTAGGGAAGGTCTAGCTAGTAGAAAGCTGTAAACAGAGCACAAAGATCAACTCTTGTTTTTCTTAATTGAAGATAGCTACAAGCGAAAGTATAAACATCAGGAAAGTAACCAATGAAGGTTAACAAGAAGAAATCGAGGGAAATTATCTAAAGATAAATTAACATCTGAAATTATGAAGGATCAGGCATTCACACCCAAATTTGAAGATCTGTAAAATAACCATAGGGAGAACAATACAGGCACCAATCACATAACTGTAACAAAATTAGTTTTCCACCAACATTGTCGATACTGTGTAGCCATGAAAGCCATCCCCACACAGCTTTCTTAAGAGCCACAGCAGGCTGATTTTTGGGCAGCTTGGCTTGCCCCACCTGCCTGGTCTGGTTGGTTAATTTTGATTGTCTGCGGCTGCAAAATCCAAAACACAGCAGTACATCAGAGGATTGATACATTCACAGTTACGCTACACAACCACAAAAAATTTAACGGAATAAACAACAACATCGAACAATTGGCTATCAGTGACAAGAGAAAGAACATTATGTAGAACAACCGAACAGCACTACACAGCAATCTTCCTTTAAACAGACAAACATTAAAAGAAAATCCTATAAAAAGCGAACTGTGAGAAACAAAGTAAATTACTACAATTATTGTTGCTTGTGCAAGCTTCTGCATATAACATTTTTTTATTCTTTCAGAAATGTTGTCACACAACAAACAAATTGGTAAATCTTTTTGCAGTCCCAACAATTATTAGAAAGCTTTCATGCATTCACAGATGATATCACAACCCATCAGGTACTATAAAACAAGTAGCAGATGCTGAGAGAAAACAAAAGATAACCAAAGTTTTTTAACAGCCTGTACCTCAGCCCTCGAGTCCGTGTCTGCAAGTCTTTGCTTGATATCCCTAGCTATCGAAAAGAAAACCTCCTCAACATTCAAATTTGTCTTTGCACTCTGTATAAGATACAGCAACTTCAGCATATAAAAAAAAAATCAAGTAGCACAAGTAATTTGAAGAAAGCAAAAAAGACATACAGTCTCAAAGAACTTGATTCCATATTCATCTGCAAGAGCCTGACCCCTTGCGGTAGGAACAGCCTGAAGAAGCAGTTCAACGTCAATTACATACCAATGATAACATTTGCACGGAAGCTATACATCAAAATGAGAAAAAAGAACAGACCCTCTTGCTTTCATCCATGTCTGCCTTGTTGCCCACCAGTATCTTGTTGACATTATCAGAAGCATGCTGTTCAATATTGCGAATCCAATTCCTAATGTCTAAACAGAAAAATAAACCAAAGCTTATTGAGTGATACTTGCAGACAATTAGTGAGCTCTAACACTATCGCTTTATGACAACTATAAAACAGAAGTGAACAACATGAGAATGGAAATATAAGCTTCATATGTTAGGGATAAAGGAATCGATTACTGTTAAAAGATGACTCGTCAGTGACATCATACACGAGCAAAATACCCATGGCTCCACGGTAATAAGCTGCAAAAGAGATAAGCAGTTCTTCAAACTTCAAAAAAACTGGCAGGGAAGAAAATAGAATAACAAAGAAAAATGGCAGGCTAATGGGAGAGACAGAAACCCTACCCTGGAACACAAAATCATCGAACAAGAATTTCAGAAAAAGCCAATTGCATTAGTGTACTTCCAGATTTTAATTAAACCATTGAACTGCCAAATAAGCATAATATGAAAGATATTATGGAGAAGCCATTTCTCCTTTTGGCAGATAATTTTTTAAATGAAAAAAGAATTATCTGTGTATATGATCATACTAGTCAAATGCAGAAAAGCATCTCAAACGAGCCAACAGTACGCTACCATGAGGAAAGGCAACAACCTCTAAATATATTTAACAGGGGAATGTAATCTATTATGCGTCAGCATCCTAATTTAAAGACAAGAAAACCAAAATGATAGTTCAAATCCAAGACAGAAATGACTACATAGACATCCTGCAAAATTTAGCCATCATATAGAAACTATTCAATAAACCTATTACGATAGACCATTTGAAGAGACAATCCACATAAAGCACTATTCAACAAAAGTAGTCATCTTTACTTGAAATAAAAACACATGCTTGACAGCCTCTTAGGTGTGACCAAGGAGACATGCTCATTTGCACAAACATTAAAGTAGTTGAGCCAGTGATCTTTCAGCACATAAGAGTAAAGTTGAGTGGCAGTTGTAGGCAGCCCAAACAGCTTGTGCTAGTTTTTGACTTAGAACCAATTGCTTTAGAAAACGTACAAACACCGAGAAACACTAAATTTTCATAAATGACAATGTGAAAGCTTAGACACTATGTATATATATATAGCAAGAAGACTAACCCGTTGTAATTGTCCGGAAACGTTCTTGACCAGCAGTATCCCAAATTTGCAATTTGATACGTTTTCCATCAAGCTCAATGGTTCTTATCTTAAAATCAATGCTGTTAGAAGAACAGAAATCCATATATTAACATCAGAATCAGTTCCTTGAAGGGATAAAAGCAACTAAACGAGTCCAGATTGAACCTAAGCTAAGTAAATACTGACCCAATAGTAGTAATAAAACTGGTGGTAAAGGAACCATCTGAGAAACGTAAAAGAAGACAACTCTTGCCCACACCTGCCAAGCCACACACCGGAACAAGCAAAGAAACGGTCGTGAGACAAGACTGAGGATAAAAGATGAGCATGAGCACAATACAGAACATGATGTTGTAAATTCATCAGTAAACTTGTGTATTTTCCTCAGATAAACACAAAAGTTAGAGGCACCAAGGCAGTACCCACTTTTTTGATATGGAAAAAGTTCCTGTCTCCATATACTAGAGCTCATACAATCATGTAATAAGACAGAAATGTGATTTTGGTAACATGCTCAAAAAATTTCTCTCCCAAGGAAATATTAATATAAAACCATTTTAAACTAACACATACTTTAGCACATTTGCATCAGCAAATACATTTGATAGGATACTTCGTAGTTTCGGGAAACAAGCCAAAATTTATTTTAATCATCGGTTATTGAAAACTCATATTTGCTAAAAACGCACAGTCATCGTAATCATTGACTCATGCAATCACTTTACCCAACATTCAATATTGGCCAAGAGATCGGATAATACGAGAGCTTAAAACAAGCTATGTAACTCCAGAATCGAGCACTTTCACAACAAATAATCGAATATTAGCCACATTAAAGCCTCATGGTCAGGACTCAGGATCGCCACCACAATAGCTTAAACATCAAAGCATAGAAGACCGAACCGTGAACCGCTAACAGGTCAAATCTCAAGAAAAAACGACGAGATCACGCGACACACCGCACGATTCAAACTGAGCACCGAAGGGTATAAATGTAAAAAAGGGGACCGTACCGCTGTCGCCGATCAGGAGAAGCTTTATGAGGTAATCGTAATCGGCGCGAGCTCTTGCAGGTGGAGCAGCCATTGACGCAGTTACTACCACAAACTCCAAAAAAATCAAAAAAAAAAAGGGGTGAAGTGAAAAGATGTAAAACAAAGCAGACTTTGTAAAAAAGCAAAATAAGAGGAAGAAACCACAAGGAAGGATTGTTTTAGGTTGAAGAATTACCAGATCAAGGAACAGAAGAGTGAGATCTAGTTTAGGAGAGATTGGTAAAGAAAAAGGAAATGGCTCGGCTGATCCGTCGTTGAGACCGGACGGCCGTTGAAAAGGATTTTTTCTTCTTTTTGAAGGGAAAAGAGAGAGAGTGTGAGAGAGAGAGAGATTAATTTTGAAGAGGAGAAAATGGCTTAAAAGATATAAGTTATGATATTTGCCTGTCGGCCGTTGGATTTCAGATTTGTTGAGATCTGTGTGGTATCCGACGCACGGTATTCAATTTCTAGTTTACTTTGACGGGATATTATTCTCGGGGCAATTTCTTATCAGGATGACATTTTGAGGTGCTCAGACATTTTAAACGATGTCGGTTTCAGTTGATTTTATATTACCTTTGAGCCTACGCCCTTGCAAAGTGGTATTTGGTGGGGAAATTATCCTTTTGCTGGGGTTTTTCAAATTTGTTTTCCCCTCAATTTCAAATAAAAAGAGATACATTTACATCCAAATCTTGAACAGTTAGAATTTAGGAGATAATTACAAGCAGATAATGTCTTTTTACTATATCTTTAAGACCATTGACATAAGTTTAAGTTTACATAGGAGTTTGCAAATATAAAACATCCAATTGATACTCTTGATTTTCTAGGTTGTTGATAAATTTCTTGAAAATTTTCATAGCGAGACAAACAAGCTAGCTATAAAAATAATTATATTATTTGAATCAGGAAAATAATTGATAAAAAATTTCCACAAATAATTAACGTAAGCTATGGTCGTAATCTCAAACCAATCAAGACATATGATTAAACTAATTTTGTTTTTTTCATACACTAAAAAGTATATGATATGAGATTTTAGCGGAGAATGTCAATTTTTGTTTGCCAAAACCTGCCATCCTAAAAGAAAAAAAAAGAATATTATGTATAATTATTATTCAAATGTGGTATTTTTGGGTTTGAAATTTATTAAAGTAATTCATTTCATGACTTTTTTAAAAAAATTATTTCACATATATATGACTGCTTTGCTTAACAAACTCATAAATTTGTGGTAAAGTGAGAGTTTAAATAACTTGTGTATGAGGAGAAAAATGAAAGTGTATTACATGTGTTATGAATTTTTCGAAGAAAAAAAGTTGAATAAATAATAATAGTATAGAATAGTTTTTCCAAAAATTTTTAAACCAAACCAAATTGGTCACGTTACAATCAGGCGGCCAGCACCTAGTCGCGGATTATTTGTTTCACGCTTTGTTTCAAATAATAATTTTATACCCTATTACTATTTCATTTGAATTCTAAAATATCATTGCTTTAACTTTAAAATTTAAATATATATTTAAATTATTATATCTCTCAATGAAAATGAGCTATGAGATTATTTTTAATTATATTTCATAATAATATAATAATTTCTTATTTATCCAAAAAAGATATAATTTTTTCAAAGTTTATTGAAATTTATAATAATGAAAATAAATGACAAAAAATTATAAGTATTCAAACTTAAATTTGAAAAAGAACTGAATTATATACTAAATTAAAATTTAAAATTTTCATCAATCGAGTAGTGTGATTGTATACCGAAAACAAACATACTACATTTGCACATACAATGGATTTGTCCTTCAATGGTGAAGAATCATTCGTCAAATCAAACCATAATTCCATTTTTTTCCATCGCAATTACCTTAATAAATTTCAAACCCATCTATCTAAATAAAACTTGCTAAAAAAAGCAGCAGCTTTGGCTATGGACATGCAGAAGGCGCGTCGATCTCACACGGGTGCCAAGACCCACACCCCAAAATAGCCGGCCCAAAAGTCCAATTCGTCAGGAACTTTCTTAGGTGTCAGACAAAGGGAACGAAGCTTGCGTGCTCCTCTACCATGGGGAGGACGCTACAAAATTCTCACTATGTACTCCAAAATTATTTTGATTAAAAAATAATTGTTTTATGAATTTGCATTATCCCAAAAAATGTAAGTTGTATCATGGAGGAGGAGGGCTGAGACGGGCTGAAGAGAGTGATGGCAGAGAAGTGATGGGACAAGTCTAAAAAAAAAGGAGGGGGTGGCACCGAGGTGATGGGAAAAGTAATATATATAGTTACTGTAGCAAATGACGTCGTTTTTTACTTTGCACAAGCGGATACAATAACCGCGTCAAGACGAATTGACAATTTTAATATTTTAAGAAGTTAAATAGTCAATTTGTTCGGAAAAAAAAAGATGTTTAAAGTAATTCTAGCTAAAATTAAGATTGTAGACGCTTAAAGAACCCATGATCTCTATTGTATCATTTCTTTTTGTACAAATTCTTATAACTATCAATAAAACAAACAATTTGGGGGTTAATTACATTTTGACTCCCTGTATTCCGGTTTATTTTTGAGTCACCTCCTGAACTATTTTTTTCGTCAATCAACCACCTGAACTCCTAATTTCATGCAATTGACCCCCTCCGTTAGAAATTTTAGGTTTCAGTTAGATTATTTAACGGAACGCACGGATGCGCGACACGTGTCAACATCTAAACTGTTAAACAATTTTCTTTGTCTATTTTTGTAACAACCCGGGTAAAATTTTCGTGATTTTACCGAGTTGTTTTAACTCTTACTGTGGTAAATAAATTTTTATCACGGTTAATCGAGCATTCTACCATTCCGAGAGTTTTACCGGGAGTAATCAACCTTCGGAACCTAAACCCGAAATCCACCAATACATCCGAAGATACCTTGTGGTTACCGTGCCTCGTTTTCAAGCCGAGCCTTGTCCGACATTTCAAGTAATTGTTTTATATAGACTTTTCCATAACGTTCTCTCTTTACGGAAGTTTTATTATTATTACTATGGTTATTATTATTATTTCTATGGATATGTATTCTTAATATTATCGTTATTTACTATTATTATTATTATTAGTAGTAGTGCTTTTATAGATATGGTTGATATTTTAATTATTACTATTATTGTTATTTTTATTTATTTATTATTATTAGTATTATTAGTATTAATATTATTATTATTAATTTACAAGATATTAATATAATTTCTAAATTATAATTTTAGAGGTAATATATTTTTATTTTCATTTCATTTAACAAATGTGCTTTTGAAATTTAATTCAGAATTTATTGAGAAGTTTCAAAGGGTTTCAAAAAAATTATATTTTTGGAATAAAAATCATTTTTATGTATGAAACAGAGGTTTCATTGACGTTTTACCCTAACGACATAGTTTTAGTAAAGTTAAAACATAAAACACAAAACAATCCGCGTTTTGACCAAGGGCTTGTGAGTGTTGGCTGAACAGCTCACTGAACGTCCAAAACGACGTCGTTTTATGTGCTGTCAAGGCATAATTAGTGCCCGACAACACCAAGTTGCCACCCACCTCCTTTTATTCTTTTCCTTATCTTTTTTATTCTTTTCTTTCTTTTTCTTCCCCTTTTTCCTTTCCAGCTCCTCCCCCACATGTTCCCTTCTTTTCTTCTCCTTATCTTCTTCTCCACCCCACCGAACCATCACATCATCACAGCACCATCTCCCTTTCTCCCCTCCTTTTTATTTTTCTTTCTTTCCTTTCCTCCTTCCTTCTCCCACCACCCTTCGCCGCCGCTGCCACCACCAGTCGCCGGCTGTGAACACCCAAAATTGACCCACGGAAATTTAACTAAATGAGACTTTGTACATGTGTAGACTTAGGATCAATGAGATGATTTGGTAAAAGGTTCAAGCATAATATGAATTTTAATTTAGTAGAATCAATGTATTTTGATGACATAAACCTTTATGCACTTAAATCTTAGGATTAATGAGATGATTTAGCATTAGGATAAAACATATGATAAGGTTTATTTGCATTAAGATATATTTGGGCCTTTTTTATTTGTTTTTACCCGATAATAATGAGTTGATTTATTCTTGGGTTAGGAATGAATTTAAGGGCCCAAATTAATTATTCTCCAGAGTTTGTCCAGCCCATTAACATATTTCTTGCATATCAATTTTAGCTCTGATTTTCGTAGAAAATCAGAGTTGATTATCATTTAATTAAATTATGTGTTTTTGGTATGATTTTGGGTGTTAATGGGTAATCTTTTGATTATGGAATGATTTGAGGGAGTAATGACCAAGTAATTGAGTGATTTCTGGGTAGATTAGGGGTTGATTACGCGGTGGGATCGAATCACGCCTGAATTAGGGGGATTGGGGGCTCGAAAAGGAAAGAACGGGTAAAAAGCGGGGCGACCGGCGACCAACTCGCGAAGATTTCCGGCTGGCATCCACACAAGACCTCCGACAATGGCGGTCATCACCCTCCAAAATCCCCGATTTTTCCGATTTTGTTTCTTTTTCGATCCTACGCGGTTTTGGACCAGATTTTCGGGCATAATCTCCACCATTAAGCAGGTCCACGCCCCTAGGCTTCCCAGAACACTATAAATAGGACCCCTCACACACATTTCAAAGGACACAACATTCCTCACATACACACCCATAAGCTCTTCTTGCTTGGAGAAACTCTACCTCTCCAAGCCTAGAAATATTTTCTAAGGCAGAAACTCTGGAGGATTTTTGTGGGGAGCAGCAAGCAGCAGTCTAGCAAGGAGGAGTCAAGAAGAGGATCAACCATAGAGCTAAGGAGTGGCAAGAAGGTGGGTGTAGAACTCAACCCATTGCAAAGAGCTAGAGGAGGGCTACACAAGGTAATCCTAAAACCCTTTTTGATTGATTCTGGCTGATTGATTGTTGATGCTTTTGATGATGTAAGTGGCTGATTAGTGCCATGTTTAGAACCACGTGGCTTTGACCCCGGTCACTCGGGTACGTAGGTAGTCTCGGTTTCACAACGGGATGCAAGCCAAGTCTTTTCCTCCCCCCTTTCTTTGTTTTCCACGTTTGCATACTTGCACACTTGCACAAGGTGCATTTTTCTCTTTGATTGCACAAGATTTCGACCCAACGTGGATGGGTGCCTAACACCTTCCCATCCGTGATGAACCCCTAATCCCATATCTTTGGTTCGCCATGACCATGTTGCCTAAGGAGTCATTTGAGGGTTTTTCCTAAGTTTGTCCCTAATAAAACTTAGGTGGCGACTCCAATGATGTGGGATTGACCCGAGGAAGAAAGTGAAAAGAATAGGTGAATAGGCCCAAGTAATTTTGGATCGGGTATTCACAGTTGGTGACTCCACTGGGGAAGTAGTGGGTTTAAGAAATCTTGTGCAATCATAGAGCTTTGTGTGCCTTTTTATTTGTCAACATAAGTGCCCTGCATTCATGATGATTTATGTGAAGCCTTTACCGTAAAAGGGCGGGAAGCCAAGTCCACCACATACTTTCTTTAAGTGATGGTGGCTTGCATGAACCCATTTCTCGATGCTTAGCAATGATAGGGATTAACTGGCCTCGGACCTCACGCGATATCCATTATCATATGTGAGTAGGTCAACCTATTCCCTAGCGGCAGTCTTTTGGCTCCCAACCAGCTGCATACCCTGAGCATCTCATGCATAATGAATCAATAAGTGGTACGTGCATTCTAAGTGGTCATTTGTGGTATTTTCAAGTAAGGTGTGAAAAAGGTGCGCTTTTCATTTACACATACCCAAGACAAAACCGGTGAGAGGTAGTATACGTCGAGAAGCCCTTGGGATCCCAAGAACCCTGACACTTATACTCTGACTACTAGGGCAAGATGAGTGCGGAGGACCATACCAAGGTGACTGAGGAATCCATGGAGCTGTTGAAGGATCCAAGAATCCTAGAGGCATTGCGAACCTTACAAAAAGGGAAGATGGAGTCCCCCAGGAGTGATGGGGGACAGGGCTCAAAACCAAGCAGGATAGTGACCATTCAAGATGATGACTCGATGACACAGGATTCCAAAGGAGATGGGGAGAGACTTAAGAGGGTGGAAGAACTGTTGAAGACCATGAAAAGAAAGGAAGATGATTGGAACTTGGACCGCTTATCATTATTCCCTGAAGCCCGGTTACCTGCTAAGTTCAAAATGCCTGATATTGAGAAGTTCAATGGAACGGGATGCCCAACAACCCATTTGAAGATCTATGTGAGGATGTTGCAGCCTATGGGGATACGACCAGAACTGATGGTTCAATTATTCCAAAGAACCTTGTCGAGAGCAGCCTTGAAATGGTTCATGACCCTAGATGAAGGCAAGGTTAGCAAATGGGATGACATCTGTAGGGAGTTTGTGAACCAGTACAGTTATAACACTGAAGTTGATGTAACCAAGAGGGATCTTGAGACAACCAAGCAAGAGGCCCAGGAGACCTTCTCTGCCTTTATCTCGAGATGGCGCGGTAAAGCATCATTGATGGTGAATAGACCTACTGAAGAAGACCAAGTGCAAATGGTGATCAAGAATCTCCAACCAGCCTATTATGAGCGTATGGTTGGAAATTATTATGCTAACTTTAAAGCACTTATTGGGGCCGGGATACAATTAGAAGATGCTATCAACTCTGGAAGGGTCAGGGCTTCTATGGAGGTCCCTACATCGAAAAGGGGGTTTAATGTAGTTCAAGAGAAAAGGGGTGCTGAGGTGAACCACGTCGCGGTCCAGACACCATTGCAGATTGGGTCAAAGCCCAGGAACTTCACCCCTCTCCCTATGTCTTTAGAGAAGATGCTCAAGAAATGCATGGAGAAAGGTCTATTGCAGCTTTTAGACCCAAGGCCTGATTTACCTCTTAGGGGAGATCCTAACAAGTTCTGCGAGTTCCATCAAATGGCTGGACACGTTACTGACAACTGCCCCTAACTCCGTCATGAGATTCAAGAAATGATAGAGAGAAATGAGATAATCCTGCCAAAGCGGCCCAACACCAAGTTGAACCCATTACCTCTGCATGAAGAGATTGACATGATAGAGATGGAGCCCGTATATGAACTTGGATGCTTGGTACTTGATCTTAGTAACTATGTAGATTCAGACGAAGAAGTTGACGTCATCACCAGATCTGGAAGAGTGGTGAGGAGGGCCCTTCTCCGCCTAGATGAACCTGAGGAAACGACAGATCCTGAAGAAGATATGGTTGTGAAGCAATTGAAAAAGACCCAGGCTAATATCTCGATCTGGGGTTTGCTTATGTCTTCCAAACCACACAGAGAAAAGGTGCTCCAAACTTTGAGCAAAGCCCATGTCCCCATTGACACTGCACCTAAGACACTAGCTAACATGATAGCTTCAGTGGAAACTGACAACCAGATCTCCTTCTCTGACAAAGACTTGCACTCGGATAAGGGCACCCATATTGAAGCATTATACATCACCATCCAAGTCAAGGACAATCAGATACCTCTGGTGTTAATAGATAATGGGTCTGCTTTGAATGTGTGCCCTCTAAAGACTGCAAGCCTATTGGGATTCGGGACCTCGGATTTTCTACCGTCTCGGACAATGGTGAGGGCATATGACAATGCCCGGAGAGAGGTGCTGGGGATGATAAGATTGGAAGTGGTTGTGGGGCCTGTCCCTTTTACGGTGGAATTCCAAGTGCTTGATATCGCATCTAGCTTTAATCTACTTCTTGGGAGACCATGGCTACACCAGGCTCGGGCAGTGGCCTCCACTCTACATCAAATGTTGTGGTTCCCTTACCAAAGGGGGATAATCACAGTCAAGGGAGAAATGGCCAAAAAGAACATCAAGTCGGTATTCGGGATTAAGAAAGAAGAGGAGGTAACCTTGTCCGGTTTCATTTTCGAGTCCGTGAGCACTATCGCGGTAGAGAAGCTTATTGTCAAGCCCCCTTACTACAATCCGTTTGGCAATGTATCGATCATTGGGATCATGGAAAAAATGAGATACTTCCCAATCATGGGGTTAGGGCAGAGACAACAAGGGATAATGGAGGTCCCTCAGATTTCAAATGCCACACCACCTTTCGGCCTGGGATATACCCCCACCTCGGCAGATTTAGAGAAACAAAGAGAGAAGAACCTTGCAAGGGCACTAGCGCGGAAAAAGAAGCAAGAGTGGGACTTTCCTATGGCTCCTTATTTCAAGACATTAAATGGCTATTTTGTAAAGGAGGGAGAAGATTTCCCTTTTTGCGGGTTTCCCGAGCCATGGGTTTGTAACATCACAGGGACTAGGAAGCCGGGAATGGAGCTGTTCTTTGACTGCTACCCAGAGGAGGTGGAAGATCCAGAGGAGGAGGGGGAAGACAAAGATGAAGATTTGGGCTGCGGGTATCTCTTCGAGGAGGATGGGGCTATTTGAGGAAATGAGTACCGAACCACATCGGGTGCCTAAGTCAAGATTTAGGATTTAGCCTAAAATAAGCCAATGGGCAGGTCGTTGTCATTTTCATCTTATTAATAAAAAAAAGCACTCTTTCGTATATGGTTATCTTGGTAATTTCTTTGTGTGTGCATGATACGTGTGAATATGATGGGTCGGACGAAACTCCCTAAAATCTATGGAAACTAATCCTAGACTAATATCGGTAAAAATAATGATATCAATTGAGTTCCTAAAGGTCCCAAAGTCTGAAGCAATAGGCCTCTCCATTAAAGGCTCACCTAGAAAACATGTGAATATGAAAGCCAGTTGGAGGAAATCCCAAGGTGAACAACTTAGAACAGCATGGCCAATAAGTCATACAAGGAAGTGCAAAAGAGACTAGTGGAAGGGGACCTTTTAAGGATTTGCAAACACATGTAAAAAGAACTACGTGAACTTGATTTCATGAGCTTCCACGAAGAAAAAAAAAACAACAAAAAAAAAGAAAAAGGAAAAGTAGTGACGAGCCATGAATACGTAGGAAGCCCAAATCGGGTCCGGTTCCATCTTTATTAAATAGTAGTCAAAAGATTAATGAAACAAGATAAGGGGAGTTTTGTTCACTCATTTATTCGCATGTATTATGAATGTAAAGAGATAATTGCTAAGATAGGACTCAATTCTTCTTGTGCTTCTTCCGACTTGACTCGCCCACTTCATCCTTCCCTTTGCCGATGGGACGTTCAGGAGACTCAAACCACGGAGGTGCAGGTCCTCCCAGAAATGCCTCCCTTGAAAGATGCAAAGACTTCTCCGAAGCAGCCACGTCCTTCTTCAGCCAGCCCAGATATGACATAGGAGGGTGAACCTCAAAATGACCGCCAGTAGGTTCCCTTATAGGTAAGGCCCAACCTCCTTTGATAGCCCTCAGAGCAGCAGCCTTCATAGGTCCGGTGATGGGGACAGGGATGTTGGATAGAATGGTTTGGTTTATGCCAAATTGCCTTAGGACCCTACTTGGACGATAGTATGTGGACTTTTCTATGCCCGGGAGTTCCACCCAGTCTTTGCAGAAGGAACGAATGACCACTTCTTGCATCTCGAGCCACCGACAGAACCATGTGATTTGGGAAGCCTTGAGATCCTTCATGAAGATGACCCATCCCTGAATGGTACGGAATAAGACAGAATAGCCGCGACGGATATAATTTGTGGGGTCGGCCCGGGGGCGTTCAATCAACATAAGGTGTTCGCACAACCATATCCACGAGAGAAGAGCAGTGAGAGAAGAGGAAGATATGCAGGGGGATAACGAGGGATGTAAAATCAAGAACACATACCTGGAGTAGAAAGAGGGGACCAGTCAATGGGGCGCGGTGATCATCAGCCAACCTATCCAAGCAATGGAGGGTCTCGTCTAATATCACGGGGGTTAAGCTCTTTTCTCTAAAAAGTCTAGCCATTAGCGCACCAACCCGAAGAGGACAAGTACCAGAGGATCCCACCATAAAAAATTCATATACCATCACAAGGACAAGAGCATGGTTGCGTTTCTCCCTCCAGTCAAAGTCTCCTTCTCCCGGATGTTATTATAAGCCGTCAAGGAAGTACTGGTCAACAATCTTCGATAACACCAGATGATCGTTTGGGTTCATGAAGAAGTTAATCTGACCTTCAGCGAGGAAAAGAAACTGGCTAACCTCTTTCAGAACAGCATCGTCGAGGAAAACCATGGCAACTCCCTTTGTGAATTTGGCACCTAAGAAGGTGTTGAACTCATCAACGGAAGGACACCGCTCCATCATACCCTTACCAAAGCGGAACACACGGCGACTCTTGTCCCAAAATTTGGCAGCAGCACGAATCAGATTCTCCTCTATCACCATACCGCGAAGCCTGAATAGTCTGGTTAGACCCACCATAGCAAAATCTATGCGACACACAGGAGGAACACTCGTCATCCACTTGAGCACCTTGGCATGAAAATCCTCACTCATGATTGTCCTGGACGTGTTTGGTGTTTGTTATGATAGATTATGGGGGTCTCTGGTTCCCGAGGCTTTATTTATACTATTTTAGGGGTAGTGGGATTCGTCAAAACCCTAGGGCCCAGGTCCAAAAGAGAAAGAACCAAAAACGAAAAGTTCGGGGGGCCACAACTATCGATGCCGGCGGTCATACCGTGAAAACCGCCACAACTGGCGGTCATCCGCCCTAGACCGCCGGTGGCAGCGGTCATCCACCCACATGACCGCGGTCGATGACGCCAACCCACCCAGGAAAATCTGAAGAAAAATCCAGAAAATTTGGGAAAGGGGGGAAGGATAGGGGAGAGAAAATAAAAAAGAAAAGAGAGAAATGGAGAGGGTCACGTTTATTTATCAAGGGGGAAGACTTTTCACCTAGACAAGGGGCACCTGTTAACACTTTACTTGAATACACAATGATAAATATTTTATATGTGAATGATATCATGCATGCACCACTTGTTGAACGTGGAGGTCAAGGACACATCACCTCCATCTTTTCCAGGGGCACGATAGGCACCTCCTTCTGATGTTGGGTTAAAATGCCCAGGAACAACCAGTAAAGTAGGGGCACAGTACCCCATTTTGTTTTAATTAATATGTGTCGGAGCACAATAAGCCTCATCTTTAAGACCTTGATGAAATACAAGGGGCATCCCACCCCATTTTTGGCTTATATGTCTCAAGGGACACGGCATATCTAACTAGGTTATCTAGGGGCATGGGATCCAGGCATTCCAATTATGAGGTGACATCTTACGCTGAGAGAACCGAACAAGGAATGATACCCAATCAAAAATATAGGGTCCAGATAACCCACCCACAGGACGACACCAAACATGTGAGATAACCCCGAGAGCGCAAGATGTCTAGTCAATCCCGAGAGATGAGAAGACCTAGTCGACCCGGCCATGAGGAAACCTGTGAGACAATGCTGAGAGGACCCAGACAAGCATCCGACCCGAGCTCATCCAATTAAAAGCCAAAGTCAGGTCTTTGCAAAGAAAGGAGCGAACCCAACCAGAGAAGATGAGAGAGCCCAGTTAAAGTCAAAGCCCGGCCTTTGCAAACCCTAAGAAGAGAGGAGTGAGATGTCTGGACCCAGGTGTCCAATCTTAAGTGAAACCAGAGCCCAACCATGGAAAGACCAAAAAGGAGTAAACCTGACTAAAGGAGAGATGGAGGGAAGTGAGGTATCCGGACCTAGGTGTCCACGCATGAGTAGAACCAGAGAGCATGAGAGATTTAGACCCAGGTGTCTAGACATGAGAGTAGCCAACCTAGTAAGCCAGGCGTCCAGCCCCTGCAAACCTTGAGAATGAGCAGTGAAACACCCGTGTCCCAATTTAACAATAAAATATCAAAACTTAAGGAAATTACCAAAATGCCCTTGAAACCCGGGACACGAAAAATCAATATCAAAAACATTATCCAAAATCCTCAATAAAAAGAGATGTCATAACAACATAGTCATCCAGCTTAGCAAGCCTCAAATCAAACCCGGCATCCTGCCGAAACATCATCAATAGTAAATCCCGGCAATCAGCCGATAAAATAATCCAAAATCAAAAGTGACATCTCAATATAAATCCAATGCAGCGGAAGAAATAAATGGAATAAAAATATGAGAAGCAAGACAGTATGCATGCCGACACTATGGATCCAACCGGGAGAAC